>JAXCLQ010011199.1:0-40864 GCA_035584115.1 Cedrela odorata
TAGTAACACTCTTTGTATGAAATGATATAGTATTATGTAATAATGATTGATTGAATAAGTATGAGAATGGGGTGTTATAAAACCAGTTGGGAAAAAGTCGAAAAACTGGAGCCATTTTAGCAAAAGATTGAAGACTTCAAGAAGGCGCAATCGTCAAGGATGCCGATAGATTAGGTGGGTGAGGGTGTAAAGGTCCCTCTTATTTGCTTGTCCAGGGCCAATTAATCAGCCTATAGCTGCAAGTCGGGAAGACACCAATGAGATTTGTTGTATACTCCTCCGTCCTTGGATTATAATAAAATGAGTGCTTGCGTTGATTGTCCAATCTTGCTTGTCCTATATGTTGTAATGCTTGGTTGTTCAATGCTTGTTTGCTTATTGTTTGCTTGTATATTGATTGCTTGTTTATTACGTATGCACTTGAATGTGTGTAGACGATCTTTACTTATTTCCAATTATTGTTCGTTACTTGCTTACTTTTGTAGACAACTAAACTACTTGTGCTCGCTGCGTGCAGAAACTTATTTAGGCTGACTTATTAGTTCCACGTGAAAGTGAGTGTTACACGGATCCGAATTTCGTCTAAGAGAAAAGTCGGTTCATGACACGCTACCTAATCAGTTGAATAAGTTAGCAACATTAGGGATGAGGTACTTATTCTTCACTGTAAACATATTTAGTGCGCATAGTTTATGCACTTTCGCAGCGACCCGTCTTGCTTCTTCTAAAATAACATCAGTGCACCATATAGAGCTTTCGAGGTTTAGATATACCCTACATCAAACGACTTGTTTATTTGCCTTGGCAAGTTTGCCAATCTGACAATGACATCTGGTAAGGATCTTGTATAGCAGGTCTTACACCAAGTTTCAACTCGATGTGGTGATAAATTACATGTCTAGGGAGTAACTCTTTCAGGAGCTCAGGTGGTATTATATCCTCGAATTCATCTAATACAATAATATATTCATTAAGTACCTTTATAACCTGATCCGACTTGATCTCTACAAGTGCCACTATATAGGACATCTCCTACTTCTTCATCCTCTTCTTGAATTGAATGACAGTTTAAAGTGATGGTCTTGTCCTCCCATTCTTTAAAAACTCACAAGGTATGAGCTTAGGAGTCTTTCTTGTGAGCAGCATATTTCGCATTTGTGGCATCACATACGCTATGGATCCTACCAGAAGTTCTATCCCCAGAATTAAGTTGTAATCTTTAAGTGGTAAAGTAGAAAAACATACCTTATCTTCCTAATTACCCACCTTCAAAAAACTTATGGCTATACCCTGCACAACCATGTTCGGCAATTTCACAGCACGTGCAGCACATGATGATCCTTCAACTTTTAATCCAAGCCTTTTTATCTCTCATGTCGCAAGAAAGTTGTTAGTAGTATTAGTGTTTAGCATCGCCCGAATCTTATTTCCATTTACCTCCATAGTTGTGTACATTAGACCTCAATAAGAGTTGTTTATCCGTAACACATTGCAGCGTTACTATTGTAAAGGGCTAAGCTTCGGTATGTCTTCGTAAGCTTTTGGTATGTCATCATCAGCTACTTAGGCATTGAGCTTGCTCTGTTTCGAGCTTTCTTTAGCCCGATGAGGACCGTCGCAGATGAAGCACACTAAGCCTTTCCTTTCTTGCTTCTTTGGTGATTTATTTTTTCTGCTAGATTCTGTCCCTTTCCTTCAGCTATCACTCTTGGACGAACTAACCTTTTTCTTTTTACCCTCATTATTTCTCTATTTGGTAGGAGAAAAGATACTAAACTTGTAATTTGTCACAACTTATTGTCGACCTAGTTGACAGCAACCAAAAGGAGGGTGAATTGGGTTTCAAAACTTTATAAATTAAAAATGTATGCAATGCAGTGTAATAAATAAAACAATAATAGAGTGAGAAAGACAAACACAATTTATAGTGGTTCAGCAAAGCTTAGCCTACATCTACTCTTTCGGATACGGATCACTACTACCAAGGTTCTACTATCTCCTTGTTTGTCACAGGTTAAGCGAAACTTAGTGCACTCCTTTAGAAGTGAAGGGAAAACTTATACTTCGTTTTTTATGGGCAAAAAGGAAAACCCACAACAATTTTCTTTAATATGGGTGAAGATATACCCAGTACAATATCACAAATATATATTGATTTTAGCTCTCACACTAGAGTAGATATTATTAGTGTGCTCTCACAAAAAATCAATCTCTTACAAAGGATTTGAAGGTTTTACAATAGAGAGAGAAAGTTTAACTATTCACATCTGAAAATATTCTTCAAGAATGTTTTTTGATTTTTGATTGCAATGTACGTTCTTATGTGCTTCATTGTTGTTTCTTCTATTTATCTCCTTCCTTTTTGTAAAGCAACTTTGTCCAACGGTTTGATTTGACATATTTGATGTCCATGACAAATACTGCAGAAGTTACCATTGAGTCTTAAATACAAAAAAGGTATCGATTCCTTTTCCCATGTATCGATCTCTTTATGTAAATAGTATGAGCTAAGTCCCGAGTATCGATCCATTTATCTTTGCGTACTGATCTGGTTCACTTCATAAATAATTATCAACTTTCTGGATAGGACATGTATCGATCTGTTCAGCTTTAGGTATCGATCCGATCTGCCTTGTAAATATTTTGCAACTCTTTGGACATGACATGCATCAATCTGTTTCAGTATAGGAATCAATCTAGTCTGCCTTGTAAATATTTTGCAACTCTCTTGACAAGACATGTATCGATTTGTTTCAGTAGAGGTATTGATCTGGTCTGCCTTGTAAATATTTTATAACTCTCTGAACAAGGCATGTATCGATCTGTTTCAGCTCAAGTATTGATTTGGTTGCAATGGTATCGATTCGTTATCCTTATGTATCAATCCTGTTTGATCTTTCAAGACACTTTCACATAGTTTTGTTAAGCATTTGAGTCTTAAACAAGATTAAGATTATTTTATTTTAACTTGACATTAAGAATAACATTAAGTCATCATTAAAAACGCATAAATATAATCGGTTCATAAATGTGATATCATCAATCTTCCTTTTTTTTATAATGACATAAATTTAGGTTAAATATCTTCAGTTTCTCCCTAATGTAATGGTCAAGTTAAAATTTTACATATAATTATTTTCTCCCTCTTTATCCCTTAAGATTTGATGCATGCTCAAAGTGAGTTAACATATTGTATATCATGATGTATATCATGTATATTTTCTCCCTCTTTTTATCAGCAATCATAGAAGGAAGACAAATTAATTGCATACAGATACATACATATAAATGAAGAGAAATGAAATTAAAGGCATTTCAATAACAGTCAAAATCAAAGTTCATGCCATACAAACAAATAATTGCTCAAAGTATTTCATAAGATTTGAGTTGTCGCTATCGACATCTAGGTCTACAAGGGTATAGCTAGGCTGGGGTGTGGGAGGAGAAGGTCAAGAGCAAGATGTAAAGGCAGTAGGTCCATGGTAAGCAGGAGCAAGAGCTGGTGTAGATGCTTTCGCCAAGCTGCGCATGAACCTATGTGTTTTACTACGGAATTCCAATCCAAGTCTCTTAAGCTGAACTATATCGTCGCCACCCCAAGCTAGGTACTTTTCAATCTTGTGCATGAGTAGCGACCATGCTCTCAATGTCGGTGAGGCGTTCATTAAAGTTGGACATGGTTGTCTCAACTTTCTCTTCTATGCGGGTCAGCTGAGCTTGCATGTTTTTTAGGACAGTTAATATGGTGGAGGAGTGAATATATTGAGAGTCAGATGTTGTAGGTGCTAAAGTAGAAATGGATGGGTTTACTTCTTGTGTAGGAGAAGGTACAAGAGGCTCATTTTCTGGTGCAGCCCCATCTTGTGGTTGTTCCTGCATTGTTTGTTGATCACAACTATATAGGTGCTTATACCGGGTTTGAAGTATCCATCTCCTATTAGAGGTATGCTCATAGTGCATGTGGCGTAGGGTTATTTTTGACAACATTATAGCAGCTGATGGCTCAAGGTTATCGGTTTCAGCGTGGATCTATGATGGACTTTCTGAATGATTGCTGAGACCACATATCCATAGTGCAGATGGCTGGCTTTAGACAATGTGGTTTTCACCATTACATTAAGAATTTACAAGATCAAATCAGGCCTCTTGCCTTTCATGATACACTGTATTCATTATATATCCTCATATGTCATCTCCAAATAACGTCTAGAATGTGCGTTAAGGTTATAGGAGATGATGAGGTGAAGAATCTGCTCATGGATGCCTAGATGGACTAGTTTGTTGTCCACCTTTGTCAAGTTTGGATTGTTGAAGATAACCTTGCACGTTTCAAGAGATTAAAATACGCCTACTGGATATGAAATGCCCCATTCTAGTACATGAGTAATGCGAGACAGGATACCAATGTTAACTTGGAATGAGTGACGAATGCTGCTTGTAAACTCAGTCATTCGAAGTTGGCCTGAATGAGGATCCTTAGCTTTCATATTCGAATAAAAAATCTTAACCAAGCTGTCAAAGCATTTTCCCCAAAGACTTAGGTATTCGAACAATTTAAATTCTTCAAAGGTTTTGAGATAGGGAAATTGGATGGAGATGAGAATATTGAAGTCTATAACACGTCAAAGAGCTACTTTTCTGTTAAGAAAGAATGAGAGGTACCAATCTTTGGCTACACGATTCTGGAAATCAATGTTTGATGGAGAAGACTTAGTTGCCCTAGGCCTCTTTTTGAGTCTTGCTTTAGGATTCTTGATCTTAGGCATTTTATATTTAGTTTTTGATGAAAAGATTTAGAGATTTAAGAACGGAGCTTTAGATTTCAATAGATTAGGGTTTTTGGAGAGAGAAAGCCCCGAGTTTCTGATTTTGAGTAAGATATCGATATGTTTGAAACTGAGCGGTTTATAGCCTTGAAATTGCATAAAAGTGTCGATACATTTGAAAAGTGTATTGATCTGTTCTTACATCTGAATGATATATTGATCTGTTATGAAGATGTTTCGATACATTTTGATTTTCAAGTGTAAGTATCGATACCTAGGGTTGAGCGTATCGATACATTTGAATAAAAATAAGAATAAATTCAAATTTAAGAAAGGCTTTTGATATATATTTAATTTTGGTGGCTAATGACTAGTCATTTGAAAAATTTCAAAATACACGTGTTTGTTTATTGACTGGATTCAAGGTATCGATCTGAATAGAAGAACATCAATACAAACTTGAATATGAATGTTAAAGTCGATATGTCAATAGAGTGTATCATTATTAAGCAGTGACGTATATGAATATCAATATGATTTTAATGACGTATCGATCTGTTACAATAATATCGATGCTCTGTGATAGATGTATCGATCCGATTTGTTATAAAAATGAATTTCTACCAACATTGCACACATATAAGTAGGCTAAAACAATATTTAAATAATTTCCATCATACCTAGTTCATTTTTAATGACACAAAAATGATCCCTATCAAGTGGTTTTTTTAAAGATGTTAGCTAATTGAAGATTTGTATATATATATATATATATATATATTCTAGATAAACATCTCCTTTATTTACATGATTTCTAATGAAGTGGTGACAAATTTCTATGTGCTTGGTCCTAGAGTGATGAACAGACTTTTTGGTCAAGTTTATGGCACTTATGTTATCATAGAATTGAAATTTTACTTAGATCCAGTCTATAATTTTGCAATTGATGTTTGATCCACAAGAGTTGTGCATAACAACTACCCATGGATATGTATTCGGCTTTGCTAGTGAAAAGTGTAACTATGTTTTATTTCTTGCTAAACCAATATGCTAATGCATTTTATAGAAAGTAATAAGTACTACTTATACTTTTTCTATCTTCTTTACATCCTCCATAGTTAGCATCTAAATATCCTTTCAAACTAAATTCATCATCCTTTGGATAGAATAATCCTAGTTTAAATGTAGCTCTTAAGTACCGAAAAAATTGTTTTGCCGCTATAAGATGTGACTCTTTGGGATTGGATTAAAATCTAGCACATACATACACTTCATAGAGAATATCGGGTTTAGAGGCAGTCAGATAAAATAATGATCCTATCATATCTCTATATAACTTTTGATCTACACTTTTTTCTATTTCATCATTGTCTAATGAAGTGAAAATGCTCATAAGAGTTTGAATGAATTTTCCCTCTACCAAATTAAATTTTCTTAGAAATTCTTTGATATATTTTGATTGAGAGATATAAATTTCATCACTTGTTTATTTGATTTGAAGTCCCAAGAAAAAATTTAGTTATCCCATCATACTCATTTGAAATTCGCCTTTCATAAGGTTTGAAAAATCAGTACACAGTGACTCACTTGTGCTTTCAAAAATGATATCATCAATATATATTTGTACCAATAAAATATCATCATCTTTGGTTTTAATAAAAACTGTAGTATTTACACTCCTCCTCACAAAGTTATGTTTTAGCAAAAACTCACTAAGTCTTTCATACCAAACTCTAAGTGCTTATTTTAAACTATAAAGTGCCTTAGTGAGTCTAAAGACATGATTTGAAAATTTTTAGTTTTCAAAACTGGAAGGTTGCTCTACATAGACTTCTTCATTTACAACACTATTTAATAATGCACTTTTTATATCCATTTAATAGAGTTTGAAGTTTTTGTAGCATGAAAATGCTAGGAGCACTTTAATAGCTTCTAATTTTGCTATAGGAGCATATGTCTCATCATAATTTATTTCCTTTTCTTGACTATATCCTTGTGCCACTAGTCTAACCTTATTTTGAGAGATATTCCCATTTTCATCAAGTTTGTTTCTAAATACATATTTGGTACGTATAGTTAGATAATCATAAGGTTTAAGTAGTAAGGTTCAAGCGTCATTTTTTTGAAATTGATTTAATTCTTCTTACATAACCATTAACCAATTTTCATCACTTAAGGATTCTTCAACTTGTTTTGGTTCAATTTGAGAGACAAAAGCTAGGTTTTGAACTTCATCTAGATTTTCAACAATTTTTCTTGTTTTTTTTCTTATTTTGACTTCTTGTAAAGGAACGCCTATTATTAGTTCTTTTGGATGACTAGAAATATATTTCCATGCTTTTGGGAGTTCCTTAGTAATTTGTTCTTGTTCTACAATTTCATTTTGTTTTTCCAAAGATTTATCATTTAGGTTCAAATTTTCAAAGTTTTCAAAGTTTTCAATGACTTCTAATTTTTTCTCTTTTTCTTTATCAATTAATTTAGCCAAGTCTGGATCGTATTCATCAAAGGTTATGTGCATACTTTCTTCTACGACTTAAGTTCTCTTATTAAAAACTCTATAGGCTTTGCTCTTAGATGAATAGCCTATAAATATTCCTAGATCAGATTTTGGCTTAAATTTTCCTATATTATCTTTGGTATTAAGAATGTAATAATTACATACAAACACTCCAAAATACTTAATCTTAAGTTTTCTTTGAAAGAATAGTTCGTATAGAGTTTTTTTTTTAAAATTTTTTTAATTAAACCTCTATTCGTTATGTGACAGCGGTGTTAATAGCTTTAGCTCAAAAGTATTCGGGTAGGTTATATTCACTTAACATTATTCTGCCCTTTTTTTTGAAGAGTTCTATTTTTTCTTTCGGCAACTCCATTTTGTTGTGGGGTTCTTGATATAGAAAAATTATGAGAATATCCATTTTCATAACAAAGATTTTCAAATTCTTTGTTCACGAATTCTCCATCTTGATCATTTCTAATTTTTATAATTTTGAAGCTTATTTCATTTTTAACTTGTCTTAAAAATTTATTAAATACTTCAAATGTGTTGCCTTTATTTACCAAAAAGAATACCCATGTGAATCTTGAATAATTATCTATAATTACATATACGTATAATTTTCCTCTCAACGATGCTACCCTATTTGGTCCAAAAAGGTCCATATGTAAAAATTCTAATAGTCTAGTTTTGGAAACTAAGTTTTTGAATATGAAAGAAGCTTTAACTTGTTTTCCTAATTGGCAAGGAACTCATACTTTGTCCTTTATGAATTTTAAATTAGGAATATCTCTTAACAAACCTTGTTTGACAAGTTTTCATAAGAGGTCCATACTATAATGTCCTAGCCTTTTATGCCACATCCAAGAGTCATCACAACGAGCTTGCAAGCATATGTCATTCATCTCATTCAATTTTTCTAGTTCTATGACATATACATCATTGTTCATAGGTGCATACAATAATTTATTTTCATGCTCATCTAAACTTCACAACCATTTTTAAGAAACATGATTTTATATCCACGATCACACAATTGGCTAATGCTAAGCAAATTATACTTAAGACATTTAACATATAAAACATCTTTAATTGAGATTGAGTTAATGTCAATGGTACCAATACCTTTCACCTTGTCCCAGCCATTATTTCCAAAGATTACATCTTTTCATTCTTCTTTCTTTAGATGGAGAAATAGCTTCTTGTTTTCCGTTATGTGTTTTGAGCAACCACTATCAAGAAACCACTTCTTTTTGTACTTGTTGCTCTTCACATGCGGTATCTACAAAATGGACAAGTTTATTTTGGTACCCAAGTGACTTTGGGTCCATAAGCATTTACCCTTAAAAGTCTTGGCCATTTTAGCATGCATAATCTCCTTAAGTTGTGTTCCCCTTAGGTACTCACATCATTTTAGGTCCATTATACTTGTTTTTCTTATGTAAACATGTATTGCTATAATGACATTTTCTATTGCAATAATGACAAGTGATAGATGATGTTGCTTGTTGTTTAGCTTTCACAAAATAATTTGCATAGGTCTTTTGTTTGATTCTTTGTTCATATCCAAGTTCAACTTTGTCGAATACTATCCTTTGACTATCTAATAATTTATCTAATGTTTCCTTTCCTTGTGTGAATTTTTCCAACATGCTTTTAAAGAGGTTATTTCATCTTTCAAGATTTCATTTTCATATTTTAATGTCTCACATTCCTTAATTAAGCTAGAGCCATTTTTATACTCAAGTTCGCTAACTTTCAATTTTAATGAATCATTTTCTTTTATCTTTAGAGAGTACATTTTCTTTAATTTTTTATACTTAGCATACAATTTCTGAAATTCATCTCTAAGTTCTTCGTATAAGGTACACAAGTCATCTTCTAGTAAGTCATCATTATTACTAATTGTGCATAAGCTATAATAAGAGGAATTATGATCAAAGAAAGTTACCTCATCCTCTTGCCTTTCCATGAGGCAGAAATTAACTCTTTCATTTTCTGATGATGAGGTGCTATCTTCATTTGATGAGTCATTCTAAGTCACCTTCATTGCCTTCTTCTTATTCTTGTTATTCTTATCATTCCTTAGTTGACATCCTGGCTTTTTATGCCCCAGTTTCTTGCATTCATAGCAAATGATCTTTCTTTCATTTTCTTTCTCTTTCTCCTTTTCATTATCTTCTTTAATTTTTCATTTCTTGGATAGTCTCTCCTTTTTCAATTTCTTTTCTTGTTGAAATAGTTCTTGAATTTCTTGGCCATGAGAAGAAATTCATCCTCCTCAGATTCTTCTTCACTTTCATTTTCTTCATCTTCCCTTTTAGTAGTCTTTAACACTATGTTTCTTTTGCCTTTTCTCTATCTTCATCATCATTACGTCTGCCTTCTAACTCGTATGTCATCAACAATCCAAGAAGCTTCTCGAGTGGCAAAGTTCTTAAGTCCTTGGTTTCTCTAATCCCTATGACTTTGGCTTCTCAGTTTCTAGGTAAACTTTTCAAGATCTTTGTAACAATATCTGCATTCGAATAAGATCTACTAAGAGCCTTAAGCTCATTAGTAATGTCAGTAAAGCACGTAAACAAATTGAATTTGTGGTTTTACGTACTGAAATTCTATTAAATTCAGCTCTATCTAGGGCACAATAGAGTATATTCATGACTTTACTAGTTAGAGTGAATTTATTTCTTTTCTTAGGTGTCCATTCTCTCTTTAGTTTTAATTTCCTTTCTCTAGTTAATACATCCTCTGTTGTAGGTGAAAAATACCCATCTTCTATATACTTAGAATTTCAAAATCTAGAGTTGTTAAGAAGATTTGCATCTTCTTTGTTTGTGGATTGCCTTTCAACTACTTGTGTAAGGTTACTGAGTTAAGTTCTGATAAGACTTGTTGTCCCAGTTGGAAATACCTAAGAGGAGGATGAATTGAGTTTTAAAACTTTAGAAATTAAAAATGTATGCAATGTAGTGCAATGAATAAAACAGTAGTAAAGTAAGAAAGACAAACACAATTTATAGTAGTTCGGTAAAGCTTGGCCTTTGTTCACTTTCTCGAATACGAATCACTACCACCGAGGTTCTACTATCTCTTTGTTTCTCATAGGTCAAGTGAAACCCAGTACACTCCTTCTGAGATAAAGGGAAACCTTACACTTCATTTTTCATGGGTGAAAAGAAAAACTTACAATAATCTTCTTTAATACAAGTGAAGATATATCCAATACAATATTACAAATATATATTAATTTTTTCACTTACACTAGAGTAGATTAACTATCCAAGTCTGAAAATATTCTTCAATAATATCTTTTGATTTTTTATTACAATGTACGTTCTTATATGCTTCATTGTTGTTTCTTCTATTTATATCCTTCATTTTTGTGAAGTATCTTTTTCTTACGGCTTGATTTGACATATTTAATGTCCATCATAAATATTGTAGAAGTTACCGTTGAGTCTTAAATACAAAAGAAGTATTGTTCTCTTTATGTGAATAGTATGAGCTGAGTTTCGAGTATCAATCCATTTATCTTTGCTTACTGATGTGGTTCACTTCGTAAATAATTTGCAACTCTCTGGACAGGACATATATCGATTTGTTCAGTTTCAAGTATTAATCCGATCTGCCTTGTAAATATTTTGCAACTCTCTGGACAAAATATGTATCCATCTGTTTCAGCATAGGTATCGATTTGTTTCAGCTCAGGTATCGATCTGGTTACAATGGTATTGATCTGTTATCCCTATGTATCGATCTTGTTTGATCTTTCAAAATAATTTTACACAATTTTGTCAAGTATTTGATTTAAACAAGTATATATATTATTTCTTGAGTCTCAAACAAGATTAAGATCATGTTATTTTA
Organism: Cedrela odorata; assembly: GCA_035584115.1. Lineage (NCBI taxonomy): Eukaryota > Viridiplantae > Streptophyta > Magnoliopsida > Sapindales > Meliaceae > Cedrela > Cedrela odorata. The sequence continues at coordinate 11,134 of JAXCLQ010011199.1, forward strand.
ACTGTTATTTTAACTTAACATTAAGAATAACATTAAGTCATCATCGAAATGCATAAATATAATCAGTCATAAATGTGATATCATCACTTACCTTTGCAGTTTCGTTTGCGCCCATGGTTGCAACTCGAAAATAAAATTGAAAAGTTTGTCTTCATCAGACATGTTCATGATATCTAGCATTAACAAATTAAATTCCTTCACATACTCTTACATTGCTTTCGAGTACTTGTGTCTCTTCAATTTTTACCTCGCAAGCCACCCCGCATTGCAAAGCAAGAATTGAGCCTTCAATTCTCATTTGAGTGAGTCCCATGTGTTGATAGGTGGTCATAGTGCATCCACATCTTCTTATAGTCAAGTTTACCAGCATAACTTAGCATCTCCCTTTACATGCATGCTTGTGATGTTAACTTGTTTAACTACCAGTATATGACCTGCCCTAAAGTATCGCTCCATATCCCAAAAGAAATTCTCTAACTCATTTGCGTTGCGAGACATACTGAAGCTCTTAGGTTCTTGCACTTTGATTTTTAAATGACCCATCTCTGAAGGAGTAAGAATGTCTTTAATCACTCTCTTTAACATCCTGACCTCGCCTTCAAGATCCATAAGCCGCGACCTCATTATTCTCACCAATGATGCCACATTCTCCATGATCAATCTGAGTTTCTCTTAAAACTTATTGACAAAATCTCCCAATTGTTGTCAAAGATTGATAATCTTGATAGCATTGAGTTTTGGCCGAACTACCAACAGTTCCGCATGTGGTGGCATGGATCCCACGATGCATTCCAATTACATCACTCTATCTTTTAATGTTTTCCCAAACATTCTTGTGCTAAAGAAAGGTAGAAAAGAAAATACGAGCTCAACCATGCTCTAATACCAATTGTCACATGGGACTTTTTTTGTACGCGCTAACCCTATAATGCGTTAAACTCTTGTTTAACTAGCAACCTAAATTTTTTTCGTGAAGTGGAAGATTAACTGTTTTCTTTCTTTTGCACAACATAAAGCACATAGTAATTTATGAAGGCAAAATCCTTCAACCTTTTCTTATTTCTCCTTAAGAAAGTAATATAAGACTAGGGTTCTCAAACACTCACCTCACTGAATTCCTCTTAATTCACTTGTATCTTACAAGACTCTCACTATTTATTTATAGTTATAAGACACGACCAATACCCCTGATTGTAGGGCAACTAGTTCCACTAACATATTGCCACCTCGTAGTTTGTAAAGGTTTTGATTAGATTATTAGCATACAATTTTGGGTTTAATAAAATTAAACATGTAATTAGGGTTCAATTTCACCAAATTAAAAAAAATTAAAGTTTATTCACAAATATTTGATGATGTGTGATGAATATGAACCTCTCAAATGATAGGTCTCCTAGAAAATCAAATCCTTGAGCTTTGAATCCTTGTTTGGTCGAAAATATAGAGAAAGAGAGAGAGAGTTTTCCTTTTTCAAATTTTGAAAAATATCATCCCATACCTCCCAAAAGTACAAAATGAGTCCTTTGTATATTTTTATCTCATTTAGTTAAATGTCCTCATCATCTAAATAAAAGACAAATACCCCAAAAACTTGTTCAACAAGCTTTTAATAGTAAAAAAAATAAAATAACAAGTTTGCTCTCATTAAACAATTTAATATCAAACTTGTCTTAAAGCTAATCAAACCAATTTTGACCAATTTTATTTAATTCTATTTATATTCTTTAATATTAATATAATAATGTAATTTATATTAAATTACATTTGGATCATTTAATTAAGCTCTCGGATCCGTTAAACTATTTAACGTGTAAACTATTTACACTTTTTGGTCAAATATTATTTTTGATAGTGCTAGCTCTCTTGCGAATAATATTTATTCTATTTATTAATAAGAATAAGCTCAAGTTATTGGCTGTGACCTCTAGGGTTCACTATGGTATTAGCCGTGAGTCAGAATCTAACTATTCTATCTCGTTTTAAGCTTTTCAAAACTCAACGACTATGATTAATATCTAGCAATATGTCATAGTCCCTAAACCACAATGAAGAAAATCTTCATCGAACTATTTATTACCGATTATGCATATCATATGGGTGATATTCTTCTGTTCATCTAATCTCGACTAAGTTATGGCTCATGGAAGTCAAAACCCTAACTTAGTATCTATTCGGATCATCAGTCACTATACGCTAAACTTGTCACCATGAAACTCTTTTGTGTGACTAATATTGTTCCTTGGCTAAGACTTTGTTTTTAGGCGTTTACCGACGTCCGACTAGGAACTCGAATCTTGATTGTGACAACGAAAACTCAAGATCCTATGTATTGAGTCAATAGATCTCATCTTGACGATCACTTGCATCTCAACAAAAACAACACATGACCAAACCAGCTTATTGTGCAAGACAAATTAGTTTCATATTTATACACCATATGAACCATGTGTATCCATATCAGATATCGACTATGACATCTCAGGTGAAAGAACTACTTCACATACTATTATAATCAAATAACGAATCATTGATCGCATACATTTTGTGTGATTCATCATTGCTTTGGTCCCGTTCCAAAAATACTTTTCTAACTGCTAATTCATACTAATGCCCTAATGATATGATTATCATTGTCATCTACACTAATATCATCTCATGATTTTCACTAGAGGCATTATGCGATATCGATGCCCGGTCAATACCACTCTTGCGAGGAACAGTTTAGATAATCAAATTATCTAAGCAATTCATATGCATATTTTATCCACTAATATGAAAAGACACAGGAAACAACATATGTAAATGAACAAAAAAAATTTCTTTATAAATGAATATGTACAATACATATTATAATATGTGATTCAATACAAAATACTCAAAACCGACAACACTAATCATTTTAGGGCTTACTACACTAACAGTTTGACCATATCCCACTACTTGATAAAGAAGCATTCGAAGATTCTCACTCAACCTGATGTGAACCCGTAGGCAAAGTAGCTTAAAAACCCACAAACCCTAGACTTGTTGAGGAATTTGTCTTAAGAACCTAAATTGTAAAGAAATGATACCATAAAGGATTGTAAAGCCCTTGATAAGTTTAAGTTCACACAATAATTCAAGGAGAATTACTCACAAGTTCATACAAATTTTCAAAATTTTATCATCAATAGTTGACCAAAAAATAACATGTTAAAGTTGTTTAAACACTAAAACTTTAACACTATCCTTACACACCAATAGATATGCTTATCCTAGTTGAACTAGGACTCCTAAATCTAACTCTAATACACTTACGGTTATTGTAGCAACCTATACAAAATAAGTATTGTTTTATTTAAATACTAGGAAATCCTAAAAAAAAACTAAAACAGACAACTAAAATAACTATAGACTATTTAATTAATTGTACTAACCAATTAAAACAAACAATTAAACTAAAATAACTATGGGCAATTTAATTAACTGTACCAGCCCACTAAAATAACAATAATATAAACTAAAATAATTAAATAAAATTACATCAATCTCACATATAGAATATAATATGGCTGCATATGCCTTCATGTTTTCACTCTTGGACTTAGGCTTCAATGACTTGTAAAACATGGACTAAGGCTAGTTTTTCATCTTACAAGGTTATCTTCCATGATGTAGAGCCCTTTGATTGTAGTCCATGTATGGTTTCGGTTATGGTCCTTTGAACAAACTCATTAATTGCCTTTTTCATTTTCTTTGCACGTGACCTTGTAATAGGCCCATCCGAAATATGCAACGGATCTTAAACAACTTGATCAACTTGTGAAGTATCTTGGATTCCATCATTCTCTTTCTCCTCAAAAGGATTCCTCCTTGAATTTGTATCAAACAAAGTTAAGTCATAAGCATTGAAAGTAGTAGAAACATTATACTCATCTGAAAGATCTACTTTGTAGGCATTGTCATTAATTTTTCAAGTATTTGAAATGGACCATCTCCTCTTGGCATCAACTGAGATTTCTTATTATTCGAAAACCACTCTTTGTGCTTATGTACCAAAACCCAATCACTTGGCTCAAATGTCATACGATTCCTTCCTTAACAGCTTGAGATGCATAATACTCATTCTTCTTCTCAATTTGAAATTGTGCCTTCTCATGAATAGATTTCATAAGTTTGGCTTCCTTTTTCCCATTTAAACTTACACGTTCATCAATTGGTAAAGGAATCAAATCCAAAAGTGTTAGTGGGTTAAATCTATAGACAATCTCAAAATAAGAAAATAAAGTAATAGAATGAATGCTCTTATTATATGCAAACTCAATGAAGGACAAACAATCTTCCCAAGACTTCAAATTTTTATTAATAACAATACGCAAAAGTTGAGATAAAGTCATACTAATTACCTCTATTCTACCATAGGTTTGTGGATGACAAGTAGTAAAAAACAAAAATTTAGTACTTAACTTACCTCACAACACTTTCCAAAAGTAGCTAAGGAACTTAACATCCCTATCCGAAATGATAATCCTAGACACTCCATGTAGTTGCACAATCTACTTAAATAATATATCAGCAATGTTTGTAGCATCGTAAATCTTATAACATGTAATGAAATACGCAATTTTACTAAACCTATCTATGACCACAAAAATAGAATTTCTATCCCTTTTTGTTTTTGGCAACCTCAACACAAAATCCATAGATATGTCAACCCAAGGTGCCGTAGGAACTGATAAATAAGTATATAATCCGTGAGGTAAAACTCTAGATTTGGCCTTTCTACATTCAATGCAACGATCACAAATGCAAATCACATCCTTTTTCATCCCAGGCTAATAAAAATGTTCATGCAACATATCTAAGGTTTTCTTAATACCAAAATGTCTCATTAAACCACCAAATTGTGCTTCTCGTACAAGTAACTCTCTTATAGAACAATTCGGCATACATAACATAGTCTCCCTAAACAAATACCCATTATGCTTATAAAACTTAACATATGCACCCATATCACATGCCAAATTTATATCAACAAAATCAGAATCAATGGCTATACAATTCTTTGACAAATTTGAAACCAAGCAATTTTAAACTCAAAGAGGTAAGAAGTACATACTTACTACATACTTACTCGACAATGAATTAGCAATGATATTTTCCTTACTTTACTTATAATGGATCATATAAGGAAAACTCTTGACGAACTCAATCCACCTTGCATGGTGTTTGCTTAACTTACCTTGGCTCTTGATGTGCTTCAATGATTCATGATCAGTGTGAATCACGAACTCCTTTAGCCATAGATAATGTTGTCAAGTTTTCAATGCTCTAGCCAAAGCGTAAAGCTCTTGGTCATTGGTAAGATACCGCAGTGATACTCCAATTAATTTCTCACTGAAGTAAGCAATTAGTCACTTCTCTTGCATTAGAATGGCTCCAATGCCCATTCCTGAAGCACCACACTCAAGCTCAAATATATTTATTAAAGTTATGTAATGCCAAAACCGAAGTAGAACATAACTTATCCTTAAACGTCTAAAGCACATTTTATTCCTCTTCCCCCCAACAAAAATTAACATCCTTTTTAACAACCTTGGTAAGTAGAGCGACAATGGTTCTAAAATCTCTCACAAAACGCCTATAAAAACTAGCAAAACTATGAAAACTACGAACCTCAGTTACACTCTTAAAAGTTGGCCACTTCTTGATAGCCCTAACTTTATTGTCATCAACCTCAATACCATTCACACTAACTAAATACCTAAGAAACACAACTTGCTCCATGAAAAATGTACACTTCTTAAAATTAGCATATAACTTCTCTTTTCGTAAAACATCAAGCATGCACATTAAATGCTTTATATGATCATTTAAACACATGCAATTTATTAAAATGTCGTCAAAGTACACAACCACAAACTTACCTAAAAACACACGCAAAATATGGTTCATCATTCTCATAAAAGTACTAGGTACATTAGTAAGTCTAAAAAGTATAACTAACCACTCATATAACCCATACTTGGTTTTAAAAGCAGTTTTCCACTCATTTCCCTCTTTCATGCGAATTTAATGATATTTATTCTTTAAATTAATATTTGAAAACAATTTAGTACCATGTAACTCATTAAGCATATCATCTAACTAAAGAATGAGATGACAATACTTTACTGTTATATTGTTAATGACATGACAGTCGATGCATATACATCATATTCTATCTTTCTTTAGTACTAAAAGTATTGAAATGGCAAATGACTCATGCTCTTTCTTACATAACCTTTACTCATCAATTCTTTGACTTTCCATTGAAGCTACTTCGCCTCCTTTAGATTACTTTGATATGCTTGTCAGTTTGGAATGACAACTCTATGAATGAAGTCAATTTGGTGCTCAATACCTTGAATGGGTGGCAATCCACTAGGTATGTCTTCAGCAAATAAGTCCTTGTACTTCTGCAACAAAGTCACAAAAATATTAGGAAGAGAAGGGTTAGCGTTAGCTTCTTCAATGTTAAGAAATGACTCCTTATAGACAAGTAAAATCATAAGCTTTTATTGTTTGAATTTTCTCCTCACTTCTCCAATTTTGACAAAGAAAGTAGATTTCACTTTCCCCTTACTCTCTTTTTCCACTCTCGATTTCCCTCCCTTTTACGCCTATGAGTTTATCGGTTTCACTCATTTTTTCCCCTTGAAACTCTCGGCCTCACTTTTCAATTTCACTTGATCATTGAACACTTGTTTCAAAAATAAAGGTATGAAGATCACTTTCTTTCCATCTTTAATAAAGATATACCTATTCATACGACTATCATGAGTTACATTTCGATCAAATTGTCATGGTTTCCCAAGCAACAAATGACTCACATGTATAGGAATTATGTCACATAACACCTTGTCACTGAACTTCTTAATTAGAAAAATAACCAACACCTGCTTTGTTACTTTAATTTCTCCACAATCATTCAATTAAAGTAATCTATAGAGCTTGGGATGTTTAAACAAGGGTAACCATAACTTCTCCACTAAAGTAGCATTCACCACATTGGTATAACTCCTACTATCAAAGATCATATTACATACCTTGCTGTTAATAAAGCAACGAGTATGAAATATATTCTCTCTCTACTGCTCCATGTCATCAATTTTAACTTGTGTGCTTAATACACGATAAGCAACAAGAGTCTCATTCACAATCTCCAACACAATATTCTTATGATCACTAGTATCTTCCACCTCCAGCATCTCATCATTTTCACCTTCACTTGCAGTCACCACTTTATCATCGCCTTTCATCATCATGACTCTCTTATTCAAACATTGAGAAGCAATGTTACCCATTCCCAAATATTTGAAAATTTTGATGTCTCGATTCTTACTAGGTTGAGATTCCATTTTAGGCTTAGGGTTGATGGTTGAATCTCTCTTCCATTTAGATGGCTCAAATTTAAGCTTAGGAATAACCCCATCTCTTCTACCACTACTATCCCATTTTAGTTTCTAAGGTGTACTTGAACCCCGAAGTGTAATTCACTGCCTCTTTCTTATTTAACTGTCTCTCTACCTTTATGACCATGTGTATCATGTCTTCTAATTCCACATAATCCTAAAGTTATACTAAATTCACAGTCTCTCTATTCAAAACACTCAAAACCCGTGCCACAGTAGCTTCTTTATTTTCTTGCACATAATCTCTTATCATTGCTAACTCTATCTCTTTATGATAGTCTTCCACACTTCTACACCCTTGTGTAAGCCCTTGAAGTTTTTGATAAAGTTTCTTAAAGTAATGACTTGGCACAAATCTTTTTCTCATAACGGCCTTCAACTTAACCCAAATCTCAATGGATTTCTCATAATTTCTCCTTCAATTAGTCACCACCTAATCCACCAATTAATTGCGTAATCCTTAAACTCAACGACTGCTAATTTCACTTCCTTATGATCGGAATAATTGTGACACTAAAAAATTAACTTCATCTTCTTTTCCCACTCAAGATACGCTTCAAAATCACTCCTACCTTAAAATGGAGGAATCGTTATCTTAATCTTACTCAAGTTCTCATGGACATCATCTCTTTCTCTACAACCTCTTCAAACTCCCTTATCATGTCTCCCAACCCTTGGCCGAAACCTACCCATTGCTAATCCATGCCCATACTCATCAAAATCACCATCATCACCCCACTCATTCTCGGCTTCATACTCATCTAAAGGTAATTGCCTAAGCCTAGCTTGTAAATTCAAAATTTATACTTGATTAGGCTGCCCCCTTTGTACATTAGCCAATGCTTTCTCTTGTTTATCCATCCTGTGCATAATGTCCATTCTTTGTTTCTCCATGTTATCACTCATTTTCTCAAACATCATATCCAATCGCTCAAACTGGTAAAATATGACTTACATTGTGAACACGGGAATCTTCTTATTATAATATGATTAATAGGTATTATGTGTTGCCGCAACTTCTTTAGACATTGTAAATAAACTCTTAGCCTCACGTATTTGTATTGGTGATGTCCCTCTACTTGTGCTTACACTCAATTAGGCTTTTTCTCGATGCTATGTTTACACATTCTTGCCTTTTATTACTAAAAAACTAAAGACTCAATCGTAGACAAGAACCCTAAGTTTTGTACCCTTAAGCAATTAAATTTAGGAAACGAGGACGAAATAAGAATAGATGAAAACAAAGCAAGATTAGACTTTAGACTCAATCAAATAAAATGCAAGAAAAAAAAAAGAATGCAAAAGTTCGATTTCCAATTTCAATAAAATTTCAGAATTTATCTTTGTGTTGTTTGTCGTATTTGATTTTTTTATTTTTTTATTTTACTTAATCCAAGCAAAGAAATAAAATGCAACAAGGAAAAATGAAAATTCAATGCTTTGGTCAAAAATTGGGAGTCTTTCTTAAATGGATTAGGTTAATAATTTTCTTATTGATAACCAAACAAACAACTTCTAAAAGGTAGTAAGGGATTATCTTATTTACGTAGGAAATTTTGCTAATTTTAAAAAAACAATTAGACACAAGAATCAAACAAGAACAATCAAAAACACAAGATCAACAAGGAAAACACCAAGAAGACACAAGAACATGTAAGAAACAAGAAAGACACACAATAAACAAGGTGATTAAAAGAAAAAATTGCAGAACTGATTTTTTTTTTTAATCATTTAACAAGTAAGATAAACTAAGGACAATATATTCAAACTCTAGAACATTAGTGCATTAAGGCTGAATATATCATATTTATATATTTTCTTTGACTTAACGAACATGTAATTAAACACAAATGGTAGAATAACTAGATCTTGAAGCCAAGATCTAATACTAACTGATGTGAACCCATAAGCAAAGTAGCCTAAAAACACACGAATAAGTGAATTAAAATTCAAAAAGCCAATATAATCAGATTACGAACCCTAGACCCGTTAAGAAACTCATTTTAAGAACCTATGTTGCAAAGAGATGATGCCACAAAAAATTACAAAGCTTTTGATAAGTCTAAGTTCACGCAAGAATTCAAGGAGAATTACTCACAAGTTCATACAAATTTTCATAATTTTATTCATTAAAAGTTGCTTACAAAATAACATGTTAAAGATTTTTAAATGTTAAAATTCTAATACTACCTTTACACAACAATAGGTATGTATGTCTTAGTTAAACTAGGACTCCTAAATCTAACCACAATACACCTATGGTTACTATAGTAGCCTACACAAAATAAGTATTGTTTCCTTTAAACACTAGGAAACCATAAAACAAGCTAAAACGAGCAACTAAAATAACTATGAGTTATTTAATTAATTGTATCAGCCCATTAAAATAAATAATTAAACTAAAATTACTATAAGCTATTTAATTAATTGTACCAACCCATTAACATAACAAAAATGTAGACTAAATTAATTAAATAAAATTACATCAAGCCCACATGTCTTCACTCTTAGACTTGGACTTCAATGACTTGTACAACATGCACTAAGGTAGGTTCTTCGTCTCACAAGCCTATCTTCCATGATGTAGAGCACTTTGACTGTCGTCCAAGTATGGTTTCGATCATGGTCCTTGAATAAGCCCATTCATTGCCTCTTTGATTTTCTTTGCACGTGACTTTGTAATAGGCCCATCCGAAATATGCAACGAATCTTGAATAACTTGATTAACTTATGAAGCATATTGGATTACATCACAACCACTTCTCTTGATTTCAAGATTATTCATATCTTTATATAGAGGTTGATCTTATCTTGACACCTTACCAAAATAAAAGTCATCCTTCAAGAAAGTAGACACTACGTTGGGCCTTTTTGAGTACACCCGCCACCGTCTTGAGTTCTTTAACTCTCAGTTCGCAACTATTCTCACTCACATCTTCTTCTTGAACCACCCATTGTAGATCACAGCTTCATTCTCTAATTGTTTGTTCCTCTTCTGCTACATCTCATATTACAGGCCTATTGGGTGTATGTTGACTAATCTATCTGTTAATATTATAATCACATGACGCATTTGTGTCATTAGAGTCCATGCACAGTTCGTTGCACTTTTGTAATATTGCCTTTTACTTTTTTTCGCAACTTACCATTCAAGAGTTTTAAGATAAAACCTTTTAGCTATTGTGCACACTCACGCGTTATTTCACACTTCAATATAATAGTTGCATCGGACCCCATTGTCACGGACTGATTTTTCCGTACGGCCTTAGACGCAAATCTGGAACAATATGCGCTAAGTCAGCCTTCCTTCTCAAAATCGCAAAAATCACAAAGACTACAAAGAAAGAGAAGAAGAGAGATTGCACAGAAAAATTGCAGAGAATTGCTGTCAAAGCTTGAATGCTTTTGGCCTACAGCGGCTGCTGAATTTATAATAAAATATATGTACAATAAAGGGCTGAGATTAACCTTAGAATCTTATCTAATGGCTTACAATGAAAGCTGTAAATTCTATTCTTAATATAAGAATGATTTCCCTATTTACATAGCTTATTTCCTATTTAATACAAGGCTTTCTCTTTAGTGTTTAAATCTCCTAAATAAGCCAAGAGCTGTAGCCTTTATTAATTTAGGAAAGAGCTGTTGTAGCCCTAATGTGTGCAGCTTGTTTAGGAAAGCACTACTGGGCAGAATCTGTGGCCTAATCTGCTGCACATGTTGTTGCACAGGTTGCTGCACATCCTGTTGTATGTACGCCGCATTCTGCTGCACGTACACCGCATTCTGCTGCACGTACGCCGCATTCTATTGTATGGTCTACTGCGGCGTAACAACTCTGTTGGAACGTAATTTCTACTGTGGCGTAACAGTTTGCCAGCAGCGTAAATTGGACATTTTTTGTGGCATAAACTGGGGCGTGACACTATGCTCCATGGTTGGCAGGTTTGAGTTATAGATATGGGATACTACTCTGTATAATCATTTTAAGTACAACTACTTAGGCTAAAATTTGAAGGGCCCATATCATTCCATTTAGTGGGTCCCTATTTATTAATCATGATCATAATGCGTGTTCTATTTTGCTAAGGCTATATCATGGTGGCTATACGAGAGGCGTGTGTGATATATTTCATATTAAATAAGAATAATAAATATGTTGTCTCATTGGTATACACGTACTATTGTTTTGACGTATAGAAACAAATAATAATAATATAATTAAAATTCAAAATTCAAAAGAGTCTTTATTACTCTTTTATCATTTTGAGGAGTCACTTTTCATAAAGAGACTTTATTACTCTTTATTTAATTAAATTCTTATTATATTTGTATGTTTTAATTTAATCAATTAATTCGCAAAGATCTTTATTCTCATTCTTTACAATTTCTTCATGATATAATTAAAAGTATAACATATATTTTATATTATCGTTTATTGTTTTATCTTTTATAAAAAATTTCATTTTTTTATTTAACTTTATTGCTGATTAGAAAATTCTATGCTTCCTGTTCCCTTTGTAAAATAATAATAATAAAAGAGTTAAAGTACAACTACTTAGGCTAAAATTTGAAGGGCCCAGATCATCCCACTTACTCTATTGTGGGTCCCTATTTGTTAATCATGATCATGATGCGTGCTCTATTTTGCTAAGATTATATCTAGGTGACTATGCGAGAGGAGTGATATATTTCATCTTAACTAATAAGAATAATAAATATGTAGTCTCATTGGTATACACGTACTAATGTTTTGACATATAGAAATAAATAATAATAATAATATTAATAATAATTTATTTTATAATATTATTTAAAAATTTTACAATAAAAATTCAAATTTCAAAAGAAAATAAATTATTTTATCTTTTGAGGAGTCACTTTTCATAAAAGCTTTTGACAAATTATTATATCTTTAAGAATAATACTATAATTCTCGTCTCAAATTATAATGTGATTTTTATTTATTAAATGTTGTGATGGAATAATTAATTTTTGTATCAATTATAAAATTATTTTAAATATACTGATATTTTTTATTAAAAGAAAACAACATTTCTTTTCTTTGATCTGATTAACAACCATTTTGCAGCCTATAAAACTTTTCGTCTCTTATATATTTATTTTTCTGGGTGGTCCTCCTCAAATGGACCTCCAAACCCAAAACATTTCCACATAATTTTCAAAATTTTGAGTGGAATTGTGTAGTTAATAAATGGAAGAAATACCGTAGAAAGAAGAAACCATGCGGGGGTGTGAATGTATTACAAAAAAAAAAAAAGTGCGATAACATAACTAATGGACCATAACCTTGCCGTCGTTGTTGACTTCAGTGTTGTTTAGAGAATTCTATGCGCAATTGGTGAGGAGCCCCTTCTTGCGTAGGCTATACCTCTGCTATTTATATCTACAACATATCATTTGCACTCCTACGCAATTTCTTTATTAATAATATTATTACTAATTTAATTACGAGAATTATACGATACAGTTAGTTAGGAATAATGGACATGATATAATTAAAAGTACACATATATTTTAAATTATTATTATTGTTTTTATTTATTATTTTGTTTTCTTTTTATAAAAGTTTTGATTTCTTAATTTTTTTTATTTCATTTTATTGTTGATTACAAAATTTTAACCTTATTGTTAACTTTCGTGTTGATTTGAGAATATGCTTATTATCATTTAATTTAATGCATAATATATATATATATATATATTATCGCTTACGTAAAATTAAATTTAAAAAAAAGTTAGCTTACTCAATACGCATGGGACAAGTTTGGTATGCCTCTAAACGGGTTTGAGAAATAAATTTAAAACCTGCAACGAGTTTGGAAATGATACGAGTACAAATAAATATTCATGAGTATATCTGCGGATATATATATATATATATATATTTTAAAATAGCAAAACAACGTCATTTCAATATTAAACCTCAATATCCCTAACAACATTGCAACACCACAGTCAACATGAATATTGTTTTATTCATTTGGGTAAGGTGTAAGATTAACATTTTGTTGAGATTTCTTATATACGATTAATATGTTTGTTTTACTCCTTGTTGAAATCTTTTTCTTCTCAAAGATTTGCAAGTTCCACATTTACTACTTGCATTCAATATTATTACTTTTTTACTTATTCCCTTTAAATTCTTTAGAATCAGCAATATCTTCTTGGATATATAAGGGAGATGTTATCTCATTACTTTCAATTTTAATATTAGAAATAGATTAAGAGCTATTTTTTTTTATTATTCAAAAAAAAAAAGAAAAGTTTTAGAAGATTTCTTAAAAAAAAATATGGAAGGTAAATTTATTTTTTATTGTATATATTTTATATTTTATATGGGTGATGTGTTTTATTTTGAATTAATACTAAAAATTCTACTAAAAATTCTTTAAATATCTGCAAATATTAGCACAGGTTTTGTAATAAAATATTAAATCTGCTGTGATTTTTGTACGAGTATGATATTGATTTTTTTTTTTTTGTAAATACGGATATAAGTTTGAAAATATCTATTCCAAATTCGATCCGCTATCATCCCTAAATAATTCTATAATTATACAGTAATTATAAAATAAACGTGACATAAGATTAACCTCAAATGAGCTTTAAATAGCTTAAATATTATTTTGTTATCTGACAAGTTGTTTTAATTTGTAAAAAAGTTAAAGTGAGACTGTATGTATATATGTACCAACCACGTGATCAATATGTATATATTAACAATCCAATTTCATAATATTATTTGTCGTGAAATATAAACATTTATGGTCATTCATAAGTTTAAGATATATAATTTACAGTTTGTTTTGAATTGTAAAAACAGAAACTGAAATTAAGTTATAGAATCAGTGAAAATGTTGAAGATTTTTCTTAAGATTCGTTAGCGTAAATTTATACGAAGGCATAAATCAAAGTTACCATCTTTCATAAATCAATCAAATATTTATGAAAATTAAAATTTATAATTATATAATTTGAAATTCTTATTTTTTTAATCATCGGTCATCGTCTGTAAATAGAGACGTTGTAATATATTTTGATCATAAGTAGAAATACAATGTATTTTCCACCTGGAGAATTTTTACATGGATCATTCTAACTAACCATTTTGGAGGCATGTTAAATAAATAAATAGAGCCAAATTTTTGGGGTCCCAACCAACCATTTGTTCCTAGGACCACCATTGGATGCCCGAACTATAGTCCGAGTTGCTCTCAAAAACATTCACAGAGATTCCTAAATATATTTTAATTAAAATATATTAATATGTACTACAAAATAATTCTTTTATTTTTATTGATGCCTCTCTATTCTATTAAATTTGTACATATGTAAATCACTAATAAATGATTTTTTATTTATTAAATTAATTTATCTGTTTAGATAATAATAATAATTATTATTGATGTTGATGCAACAAAATTCTTTCTTGGAGCTCTGCGCACTAAAACCAGTGATCCGACGAAAATTCTTCGATGTTTAAGTTAGAGTTTTAATTTTTTGAAAAAATGAGAAGAAAGATAATGACAGTGTTAACTTATACAAAACTAGGTTGAAGTGCTAATGCGTACCTGGTTGCTATTGATTACTTTTTTATATCTCGCTTCTTGGTAAGTTTCCAAAACTTATTGAGATTCTTGTAGAACCTAGATATTATAATCTCAGATGTATTCAGATTCTGAAATCACGGAAACTTAACTTTATAAGTATCTGTATTTTAAAAATTGTGGAATCTTGAACCTTTTTTGCTAAATATATCTACTAGGTCATGGATCTCTATTACGGAATGATCCAAAAAGAAATTGAATTCTTTGTCAATACGTAATTGTTAATAGGTCTTGCAAATCTTTGCTTGAGACATTTTCATTTACTTAAAATAGTCTTGGAATTAATTGTATGCTTGAGACCTTCGCCATGTTGCACTCGAGACCCTTATAATCGAAGGAGATCTCAAAATTCATATTCAGGCTCTAGACCCTCTATTGAGCTTGGGAGGTCTCGACCCCTTATCGTACTCGACGTTCTTTTCATTCTATGGTGTAGCTCCCCTGGGCTCGAGCTAAGCTTAAATTTCCTCTATCCTTTATGGAATTTCAGTTTAGGTTCTGTATCACCCATTTGGCGACCCAAAACCTATTTGTGATTTATCTATATCTCAGGTTGTTTCCCAAACAATTATTATTAACATCTAAAAAATAAAATTATAATCGAGTTTCAAATATGAAATTGATTTCTTAAATTTATTATTTATAAGTTAAAATTTCATTGGCAAAATAAATTTAATTATAAAAATTATATTTGATAATAATTATGATTAGATAATAGATGTTCTCTATACTTACCAAGGATATAAATTTTAATAGTATTCATTGCTTTTTTTTTTCAAAGTCTATTTTTATATTATGCTTTTAACCAAAAGAAGCATTTTTAAGAGGGAGGTTCATGTATGTTATAACTATCTTATAAAGTGTTAAAAAAGAATATAAAAATTTAAGATAATACTCAAAATTTACAAAAAAAAAATTCATCAAGCAAACTATTACTTCAATGGTTCTTCTCTTAATATATATTGGTATATTATTATCACTAGCCCTAATAGATTCTTGATAGAGGCTTTTATTCTTTAACTTGGTCAAGTTTTTGTTCTAAAAGAGCTTGGCACTCCTGGGTACTTCTTGAGTATTGAAGTTCATCAAACAACATTTGGTGTTCATTTGTATCAAACAAAATACACTAAGGATCTTTTATCTAGTGTTAACATGGTAGATATCAAGGGTTGAGACACCTTAATTACTTCCCTGTTAATAACGGTGTACCTTACAAACATGTTTTTAATCCTTCTTGCTTCATCCCTGTCATCCGGGAGCTTTCCTTCTTAGATATAAGATTTTATCTTTTTTATCCAAGAATGAAGAGAGTAGAGTTCGACTACGACGAGTTGGTTATTTTCTACTTCAGTGCTCTTTTGTTGTAGGACTTTGATTAGAACCAAGAAGAGAGTATTTTCTTTAATGATGGACGCTAATTTTGCAAGAATGTCAGCTCTTGAGTTCTCTAATATTAGGATTTGCCTTATCGTAACTGCCGTTAGGGTGTCCATGAGCAGTTTTGCTTTTTCTAAATAAGCTTGCATGTTGCTCTTATGGGCTAGGAATTGTCTGTCGATCTAACTAACTATTAGTTGAGAATTACAATAAATATCTAGACTTGTGATCCTCAAAGCTTAAGCTAGATTGATCCCTATGATTAGAGTCTCATATTCTGCCTCATTATTTATGACCTTAAAGTTGAATTTTAATGAATACATTACCTCAATTCCTTCTTGGCTTACTAGGATAACTTCGGCTCCTTTTCCTTGTGTATTTGAAACTCCGTTGATGAAAAGATTCCAAACTGGTTCGGTCGTGTTTGGCATAGGCAGATTGCTTTGTCACTGATGTGGGGGGTCTTCGATAATTTGATAGACAAGGAAGTGTTCGGATATTGACCTTTCTACTACAAAGTTCTCCAGAGTTTGCCTCTTTATAGCTTTTCTTGGTTTGTAGAAGATGCTGTATTCACTAAGCTTAATTGACCATATCACCAGTCGTCTAGATATGTCAGATCGATGGAGAATTTTTTCTCAAGGTCTAGTTTGTGAGAACCATCACCTGTGAACTTGGAAGTAAGGTCGCAACTTCCTCACTGCTACCACCAACACCAGCTTCTTATGGGGAGAATACATTGTCTCGGCATCCAGCAATGTTTTGCTAGTGTAATAGATGAGACAATGAATTTTCTTTGAATCTTCCTTCACCAAGACTAAGTTTATAGAATGGTCGCTTACTGCAAGGTAAAGGCACAACACGTCTTCGATTATGGGACTTGTCAAGTGTGGTGATGATGCAAGGTACTGCTTCAGTTCTTGGAAGCTGTTTTCACATTTTTGGTCCACTTAATTTTTTTTTTCTTTCTTTATAATTTTGAAAAAAAGGAAAACACTTGTTTGTTGCCTTATAAATGAACTTGCTTCATGCGGCTAATCTCTTTGTCAGGCTTTGTAATTTCTTAAGCATGGTGGGGGATTGAAGATCCAGTATTACTTTGATCTTCTATGAATTGCCTTTAATACTGCACTCACTGACCATGTATCTAAAGAACTCCCTGGCTTGGAATTCAAATGCACACTTCTCATGATTTATCTTCATGTTATATTTTCTCAAATAAGAGAACGTCTCTTCCAGATGTCTTAGATAGTCACGGGCTCTTAATGATTTTGTAATCATGTCGTCGATGTAAACTTTCATAGTTGACTCGATTAAGGATCTGAAAACCCGATTAACCAACCTTTGCAACGTAACCCCACGTTCTTTAGTTCAAAGGACATTACCTTGTAGCAATACAACCCTTGGTCAGTTATGAACACAGTCTTTTCTAGATTTAGCTCGTGCATTTTGATCTAATTATATCTCAAAAAGGCATACATAAAACTAACATTTCATGTCCTGTTGTCGAGTCTACTAGTTGGTCAATTTTAGGGAGTGGAAAATTATCTTTTGGTCAGGCTTTGTTTAAGTCCATAAAGTCGACGCACATTCTTCATTTTTCATTGGCATTTTTCACCATAACTACATTCGACACCTACTCTAGATAGTGCAGTTCCTTAATGAATTTTGCTTTCATCAATTTTTTTACTTTAATGTTCACCACTTCTTTACATTCTGCATTGAACAGTCGCCTCTTCTATTTCACAGGTTTATATTTAGGGTCAAAGCAAGTCGATTTGAGATTATTCGATGATTAATTCCTAGCATGTCCTCGTGTGTCCATGCGCACACAGATCCATATGTTGTCTCAATATGCCTTTGAGTATCGCATTCTACTCCTTAAGGAGATGAGAGCCAATTTTGACTATTTTTTGCAAAGTTTCCTTATTCGGGATGATAGATTCTAATTCTTCCACTAGCTCAACCGCCGGTAGATGGCATGTTACCCTGATTGGCTTCTTTACTCAAACTTCCCATTATTTGCTCATGCTCCAAATTCTCGTCATTGGTTTCTAGGATTTCTTCCTAAGGACGCTTCGACAAATAGTATAAGCCTTTTGATGAGACGGCAAAGCATGATCGGGCCTCCTTTCGGTTTCCCCTGATGATGCTAATACCTTCTCCTACCTTAAATTTCAGCTTCAAGTAATGGATGCTTTCCATTTCTTTTGTAGTCTTGAAGAAAGATCTTTCGAGAATCATGGTATAAGGTATGTTAAGAACGACTACTTAGAACTTAACCATCATGGTTTTTTGATAGGGTTTTTCTCCTATGGTGATAGGTAGTTATACTCTGCCTAACGGGTAGATGCATAATTCTCTGAAACCATGAAGAGCTGTTTTGGCTAGTCTTAGTCTTAAGTCCTCAATTCCCAACATATCTAAGGTCTCCTTGAAGATGATATCAGTTGAACTTCCCGTGTTTACTAATATTTGGCAGTTTTGAGTTATTTCCATTGCTAAGGTTGTGACCAATAATTCATCATGTAGGTAGTGTACCTCTACCTTGTCTTCATTCGTAAACATTATTGGGACTGAGGAGACCTTTTGCTTCTTCTCAGCTCTTATGTTCATGACATGAACATCTGAAGTGGAGTTGGGCAGCGAGTATTTTGAATAGTTTTTTCTCACCCTATTCGAGTTTTCTGCCAATGTAATTCCACTAGAGACCAGTATTGCCTGTTGTTTATACGTCTTCTCATATCCTGCCCTTTGGTATAGAATGCCGAGCCTTTCCCTATTATATGCCACAAAATCAACCAAATAATTATTTCTAACAAGGACTTCGATTTGATTCTTGAGTTCGAAGCACTGATCTATTAGATGTCCAACACTTTGGTGAAACTCATAAAACTTATTCTTCGTGTTTCCGCTCAGTTTTATTTTTGTTGGGCGTGGCTCTATCAATAAAGTTCCTCTTCTTTTAACTTTATGGAGGATTTGTGAGAGAGACGCATTTAACAGGGTGAATACCCTTTCTTCTTGGAGTTGGGCTACCCTTTCTTTTTGCATTCTTAATATCAAACTCAATTAACATTTTGTTAACAGTCTTTTTTGAGAAGAAAGCAATACATTGATTTCTTTACTTCTAATAATTTCTATCCCAAGAATATTTTTTGCACAGCCAAGTCCTTTATTTCAAATTCACTCTTTGAATAAGTTCCTTACCTTCTCAATTTATGGTTTATGTGTATATATTAGCTGTATATGTCATTAACATACAATAACAAATATACAGCTCCACCAAAGACTTCTTGTGAAACTTTGATTGGTTATGAAATTATCAAATCTCTTATATCATTGTCTTATCTATTGTTTTAGTCCATATAAAAAAAATTAGCATAACATACAAATAAGATCTTCTTTACCAGCTACTCGAATTTTCATTGGTTATGTCATTACAACCTTGTAAGAAGGTTGTCTTAACATTTATATGATCTAAGTTTCAAGTCAAGGACAACAATTAAAACTAGTAGAATTATAATGTAGCTATATTTAATATTTGGAGAGAATATTTCATTGAAGTTTATTCTATCTCTTTAAGTAAAACCCTTTACTATAAGTCTTGCCTTATCTTGGAAGATTAATTCCTAAAATGCCTTTTTTTAAAATCTATTGAGAATTGATTACCTTTTTGTTGCTACATTTAGAAACTAAATTTTAGGTATGATAGCAATTGTTGAGATTTTAACCCTCAAATTGATCCAAAATAATTTAATTTAATATTTAAAATGATGAACTAACTAGACTCCATTAAGAAGTTGAAAGAAAAATATCAAGTAAATAAATAAACCAAATGAACAAAGCATAAAGCATATACACAGTTCAATAGTATGCTTATATTCACAGGAATCAACACAAAACTAAGGTTTTTTTCTACAAGAAAGATCACTATAACACCCATTTTTAATATTTAAAATGATGAACTAACTAGACTCCATTAAGAAGTTGAAAGAAAAATATCAAGTAAATAAATAAACCAAATGAACAAAGCATAAAGCATATACACAGTTCAATAGTATGCTTATATTCACAGGAATCAACACAAAACTAAGGTTTTTTTCTACAAGAAAGATCACTATAACACCCATTTTTCATAAAGTATATTATATTGGTATATACGCATAATATAATTTTTTTCTTTATGAGATAAGTATAAATTTTAAAGAATAATTGGATATTTTGCCAATTTATTAGAATTAAAATTTGTTAAAAAATACTTTGACAAGTGATTATTTTCTTAAGTGGATTACACATGAAAGCATACCATTCCATTATTTATTTAGGTGTTTGGTAGTTGATTTGCTAGTTTCATGCATAGATTTCACTTGGCATATTTACAAATGTTGCACATGGAATTTGATTCTTCTATAGCCATTAGTATTAAATTTTCTAAGTGGATTGCATGTGGAGGGTTGTGGCAAACAAAATTGGCTTAGTCACTTAGGTTAATTGGCAATTGGCTTTGATTTGGCAAATAAGTTTTAACAAAGCGACAAGTGGATGCTTTACCAAGTCAATGTATAAGCTAATTGAAAGTTCAATTGCTTTGTTTCCACTTTCAACAATTAGAGACAGGATAGAGAAAATTGGAGAAGAGAGAAGAAAAGAAAGGAAAAAAGAAGAAAGGGTAAGAGAAGACTTGAAAATTGATTTTTTATATTTTCATTTTAGGTTAGTATTATAAATTGACCTCAGTTTAGTGTTATATTAATAATTTTTCTGTACAATGAAAAAAAATTACGAAATTTCAAAATATTTTAGTTGGCATATTATTTAGTGTCTTTGTAAAATTTTATATTTTTTCATGATTATTTAAGTTGTCAAAAATTGAGTTAGATTTCGAGTGGTTGCCGGGAAATATGTAAAACAATAATAATGATATTAAGTTTAAAACTTTATAGCTGTGTATGTAGAGAAAATAAAATTCTAAAATTTTGCATATTGTTAATATGCATATATCATTACTTAGTGTTAAAATTTTAAAATTTTTTTGTTCAATAAGGAAACTATAAATTAAATAATTATGTTTCTTGATTGCAAAATGCAAAATTCAATTTCTTATAAATGAATATAGGACTTGTATTTGTTGTTAGAGTTTAAAATCTAGCCGTTAGACTCATTAAAATTCAAATTTTGAACACAAGTGGTCGACTTTTTCCCTAAACCGGTTGACTAGTTCTAAAAAATGAGTAACGGTCGAAAAAGAATCAACAATTAGTCGACTAGTTGCATGAGCCGATTGACCGGTTTGAGGAACTAGTCGGTTAATTTCTCTTGCTAGGCTTGGTTTTTCATCTTTTGAAAATCTTGCAATTTGACCCCTGAAACTCTTGTAGTTTAGTCTTTTTTCTAATTTTAAAAAATACAATTAAGTTCTTATCTTAGATGTCAAAAGTGTGTTTTTTGGTTCATTTTATAAGTATCAAAAGTTTGATTTTGCACAAAATAAATGAGTGTACAAATTTACAACAATATACAAGCTTATTTTCTAAGATTTAAGAATAAATACCCTTAACTTGTATCTTAATCCTTTAACTTGAATCCTTGATGCTTCCTTATTTATTTGCTTGATTGAATTAACATATTTTGTTATCATCAAAATTTGAATTTGTATGACACTAAGGTCAACACTTTGAGGTTATACAACTTGTTTGAGTAGCTAACAGTATTTCTGTCATGGTTGAAAGCAACCAACTAAGAAGCAATTGTTTTGTTTTCTCTAGTGTAGTTAGGTTTGATTTTCAATGGTGCTGATAGCTTGAGTTTCTTCATCAACCACAATGTTAAGGCTCTCGGGTGCCTTCTTATTGCCATCAATATAGCCCTCTAGATCATTTTCTCGGACAGTTGGGAGAACTTGAGCCTTCTAGTTGATATAGTTTTGTCTATTCAGTTTGATTAAGATTGAGAATGTCAGATTGTTTAACTGACTTTAAGGAGCTGCTCCAATGGTGTTAGCAGTGTTAGAAACTGATATAAGTTAGAAATGATATATTTGCAACCGACAAAGAGAATGTGGAAAACTTGTGTATATTTTCAAATAAATCAATTATAAAGTATATGATCTATTTATATACAACCAAATGAGTGGTGTAACGCTAGTGCTAGAAAGGATAAAAGGTTTTATACAAATATGGATATTACAACTGCTTATTTGTACAATTTTGTCTTGACTCTCAACTGTTGTGTATGCACCTGCTGATAGTATAAAGACCTATTCAGCTTTTCATACTTGCATTGTGACCTTGCATAGTTTACTGCTCTGCATAATTTAGCCTAGCACACACACACCACACTTTACCTTAGCTGGCTTAAGACTGTCCGAGCTCACACCACAGCATGAATATTTAGAATCCATCTTACCATTTTATTCATTAGCACCTTGAATCAAACCAATTTGCTTCATCCAAGGAAAGAAAGCATAATCCTTGGATAATTCAATCTGCAATGAGGACGAGCAATCCCACACATGTCTTGAGATTCAGTCAGTTTTTTTAAGGTTCAAAGAATTGAGAGAATGCAAGCGTACATTGATAATGTTTAGTCTTGCCTTGCGCTTCTAATGTTCATCGATAATGTTTGAAATTACTTTGTCGTCTTGTTGATGTAATTTCTCTACTCGAGACTTGCTTCCACTGATGGATTGAAGAATTTTAATTGAAGGAAACAGATCTAAAATATGAGAACTTCTAAATAATGGGACAAGTTCAATGACTATCGATATAAATATTTCAAGGTCTTTGCATTTGTTGCCAAAGACTGCTTTTGAAGTGGTAACATATGATAATGAGAACGGTTGATTAGTAAGGTTAATCACTAATCCTCATTTTGAAGCTATCAAATTAATGAGATCAGACACTTCTTCTCCTCTCATTAATCGAAAAGACTGGACCCTTTTCATGGTTGAAACCTTTACTACCCTTAATTTTCGTAGTTGTCCTAAGTCATTGCTATACGGATTGAATATAATACCACTAGAGTTATATGTTCGGATTTTTGCTGTGAACGGTTGAACCCTTGCTGAAAAGATAATATCATGAGTTTCAAACACTTCTTTGGCAAATTCTGTTGATGAAACAACAACAGTGGGAATTTCTAGAGTTTGTAGGTACATGAGGGGTCCATATTTTTTACCAAGATTGTTAGTGCATGATGAGGTAGTGAACCAACAAGCTGGTGCAAATTTCCAATGTTATGTAATTTCCTTGGCCCTGATGGTAGGTTTAAAGATTTATCACTGCGTTTGGAAGATACCTTCCCTATTTTTAGTAATTAAAAAAAACTGTATTACAATGTAGTCACTCATGTTTTCATTTTATAACGAAATGTGATTAAATTTTAAAAATAATCGACTTGGCTGTCAATTTAATTCTCTGTCATTGATTGTTCATTTTCAATGAAACTGAAAAGTATAGATCAATCATTTTACTAATTATATTGAATCACCAACTGTATTCAAAAGAAAAAATAAAATAAAATAACGTCAGTTGTTCTTATTCAATTTGACCAAATATCCCACCACTAGTACTGTTATATATATAAATTTATCAATTGACTTGGTTGTTACGACAGATTATATTCAAAAAATAATTAATTAATTAATTAATTAAATAATGTCAATTGCCCTTTTAGCCTAATATCCAATCATTAGTACTAGTACTGTTATATTAGGACTTTTGTTGGAAGTGTTTGAACCCTTGATGCAAAGGTAGTATCATCATCCATATTTCTATGCCAATTTTTTTTAGACCAAACTGGAGTAGCGATCTACCACTGGCTTTGGGTCTCTTACCTATTTTCAAGACACAAAAAGCAAGAAAAGTTGGCAAAGGAGAAGATACCAATCCCATGAGAGAAGTAGCACGAGCGTGTGGTTTAAAGAATGTTGGGGCCTATAAATTACAATTAATTAAAGCTTTTAAACTTTTAGTGCATATATTTTTTGTGGAAAAAAATGATATATTATTTTTTTGGATGACAGAAATGAGAGTAGGCACTCTCTTTTATAGTGAACTCCTTCTTTCTGCTGATGCCAATGAAAATTAAAATTATCCATGATCATTTTTTTCTTTCTTTCCTTTACTTCTATCAAAAAAGAAGCACGACATCTTTTTTGAACAAAACTTTTCAGCCTTCTTTAAGAAAGGTTGTAGCTATCTTTAAGTGAGTTCATAGCTATCCTTTACATTCTCCCACTTGATGGAGAATCGATCACATCTCTACAGCAACTGTTTTTAGTCTTCTCACACTTATAGGCTAATTAAATTAGTACAAAACTTTAGTTTATCAATATTACTAGTGATGTTAACATGTCTGCAGGATTTTGAATTCCAAGAATCTTTACCAAGGTTTAAGACCTCGTCTTTCCGAAGTGAATGAATAAATTGATACCGTACTTTTATTTGCTTTGTTATGAAATAAAAAGACAGATATTTGGTACGGTGGATTGCACTTTGAATGTCACAATACAAAACGTTGTCTTCTTGTTTCTTGCCTAATTCTTCTAGTAAACCTTGTAGCCAAATCATCTTTTTGCTTCCTTCTATGATTACAACATATTCAACTCCAGTTATAGAAAAAGCAACAATATTTTGTAGTTGATAAATCCAAGTCACAGCCCTGCCGGCTTAGAGTATAAACATACATTGTAGTACTTTTTCTGTTATCAATTTTACCAGTTATGTTTGCATCAACATAACCTTTTAAGGCTATATCTCCATTTTCAAAGCATAATGTAATATTTGTGGTACCTCACAAATATATAAGGATTCATCTAACTCCTTCCCAGTGCATCTTACTAGAATTGTTCATGTACCTACTCATAGTGCCTACTGCATATGCAATGTCTAATATAGTATAAATAGAGGTGACAATTTGGATTCTCATATCATATTTGTATCTTATTATATTAATATCATGTCAAACAGAGATAAACCCAAATTTAATAATCATATTAAAAATTAAAAATATTAACTCATTATAATTATTAAACGATTAAAGTATATTGTAATCGTGCCACACATTTAATATATATATTTTTTATATTGTAATATGACTTTTATGGTACAATATATTCAAATGCTAATAAATTTTATTCTATGTATAATTAAATACTTTTTAAAAAGTGATAAATAAAACTAAATTTCTTAAAAATATAAAATATATAAAATAAATTTATTAAATTACAATGAGTTAGAATGCTATAATTACTCAAATATTTAATCGTGTTATAATCTAATTTATATGTAAAGAATTTTAAGCTCAAACTCGACACAATTATTAATCGTATGATATTATTTTATTTATTTAATAATTGCGTCATTTTATATCAACTCGAATCGTAAATTTAGTGTAGTGTTTGTGTCAGTTTGACAGACTCTCTCAAAAATTACTACTCTTAAGTACAAACCTTTGCATACATTAGACTTTCAATTATTGACACGTACGAAATTTTCTTCATATAAGCACATTCTTCCTCTGACTTTGGTGAATGTTCTTTGGATAGTTAAGTTCATTTGTGCGCTATTTAATAAAAGTACATTTCAAGACTTTGCGTTAAGTGTCCTCCTTTGTGCATGATTTATGTGCACATAAGAGATAAAACTAAAAACACTTAGATGTGAAACATTTAGCATCCGAGCTTCATCTGGAATTTTTCTATCCAAAGGTACTAGGGTTCTACAATTAATCAAGTAAACTTCTATGTTAATCGTTTTAGTCCAAAAGAACTTTGGTAAGCCTGCATGTATTCTCATGCTCCTAGCACGTTCATTTAAAGTTATGTTCATGAGTTTTGTCTTACTATTATGCTACGATGTTGGAGGAACGGTCTTTTTCATATTGACCCCATTGGTTGCGCAAAATTCTTTGAATCATTGGTCTTTGTATTTTCCTTTATTGTATGATCATAAACACTTGAATTTTAAGCCAGATTCATTTTCCATAAAGGCTTTCTATTTTCTGAAAGTATAAAAAATTTCTTAATTTCTTGTCAAAAAAATAAACCCACTCATCAAAGAAGATGACGTAATATAACGAGCCTCCAAGCGATTATACTGGAAAGGGTAATGTATATTTGTATAAACCAACTTTATTTTTTCTACTTTGGGTGTCTTGCCAACTTTTGAGAACTTGATCTGCTTTTATCTTTCGAAGATACAATCTTCACATTGGCCAATGTCTACAAATTTTAAATCTAGTAATTTTTCTTTAGAAAGAATTGACTTTATCTTTTTCTCACTCATATTGTCAAGCGTATAGCGCTACAAATTTGATTTTTTTATCACAAGCAGTAGCTACAATGATATTCTCCTTGTTTGAATTCACATATAGAATACTAGTATTCTTTCCGTGATCTATGAAAAGAGCTCCCTTGGAAATCTTCCATTCACAACTTAAGATGGTTATATTGTAACCTTCTTCATTAAGTTGCCCCATTGAGAACGAATTCTTTTGAATCCAAGAATGTTTCACATTTTTCTATATCCACAATGTTTAGTTCGCCAACTTCATATGAATGTCTCTTTTTTCTACGATCTTTAAGTTCTCATCATCATCTACATAAATCTTCCTGAAATCACCGCTAACATAGTTTTGTATTGTTTCTCGACAAGGGTGAATTGAAATGATGCCTGTGAATCTAAATTCAAGATTCAATTCGACTGTTGATATTCAAGATTAGAGTATCTCTACCTTCAATCACATTAGCGAAATCTTGTGTACCATTGCTTTTATTTGTGCCCGACAATCTTTCTTGAGGTGACTTTTCTTTCCACAATTCCAGCAAATCACATCTCTTTTTCAGATCTAGACTTGCCCAGCCAAAATCTGGCCAGGTTTGAGTTTTTTTACACCGTGTTCCTTAAGACTCAGTATTTAGAGCAGAAGTTGAAGTTTCTTCTGATTCCATTTGGCGATTTCTTCGTTTAGAATCTGATCACAGGCGTCATCAAACTTCAATTTGGTCTTACTAAATGAGTTGCTAATTACCGTGACTACACCATTCCAACTTTCCTGTAGAGTGATTAATGCTTGAGTTTTCTCATTAAATTCAATATCTACAGAACTCAGTTATGTTATAACTATACAGATTTCATTCAGATGATTCGCCACTAACATCCCTTCTTTCATCCGGAAACTAGATAACGGCCTCATTAAGTGTACTTTATTTGACGAGAACAACCTTCATACAAGTTTGAGAGGCGTTACCATAAGAACTC
The DNA here is from genome assembly GCA_035584115.1 of Cedrela odorata. Lineage (NCBI taxonomy): Eukaryota > Viridiplantae > Streptophyta > Magnoliopsida > Sapindales > Meliaceae > Cedrela > Cedrela odorata. Next base: position 38,836 of record JAXCLQ010011199.1, read on the forward strand.
TTTGTGGTATTTTCTTTTGCTATGCTGAAGGCGACATTTTGGGATAATGTCAACCGAATATCTCCTAATGCATGTCGATTGAAAAGAGCTCATTCTTCATCCTTCATGTCATTTAGCTTCTTTCTTGAGAGAGGCCGGTACATATGTTTTGGTAAAGACAATGTTCAATCTGCATTTTTCAGAATCCAAAATCTGCACCATTGAATTTTTCAATTTTTACCTTCGTATTATCAGTAGCCATTGCTTTTACTTGAATCTGGATCCTTTGGATCGTTATAAGTCACTTATGCGAAGCCATACTTTCGAACAATACCACTGTATGAATGAATAGTATCATATTATACATTAACTATACCTATAAACATGAATAATACTACCGTATACATTGACAGTACACGTAAATATGTATAGTATCACAGCATACAAAATCTTATTTCATTGTTGAGTACTTTGCAAGAATATTGACTTTAGACCTAAGCTCTAATATCAGTTGTTAAGAAATTAATTATGATCATCTAGATTTAAAGGAATCAAAACATAATAAAAGTGCACAAAAATTCTGTTATAACATATTAATGAAAAGATATTAATTATACGTTTATTTATTTTATTTGGTATACATGATACTGAATTTGAGGACAAAATTGGTTTACTTGTCGTTGCCTGTTTATAAAAGTTTAAATTAAGTTAACATTTACTTTGTAGGTGTCATGGCTGCATTTTCAGACATAATGAACACAATGCAATAATGAGTATTAAAATAATGATGATATATATATGAGGTAATAAAACAAAATTTTAATTTTTTATTAAGAATAATATAAGCTTATATAAATAATACAAGACATGTTAGGTAAAATAATAATAATAATAATATAAATATATGTTAAATAATAAAAAACCAAGCCCAAAATACCAATTTACATTAAACATAATATTAAGCCTACGATAAATTATTAAGCTCAAGTCTAAGTTAGGAAATTTGTGTGTTTAAAAGACTAGAGTCTTCTACATTTTGCTAGAAAATGCTATGTAAAGAAAGAAACAAGGAATAACATGTGAAAGGAGAAGAAAGAGAGGAAGAGAGACACAAAGAAAGAAAAGAGAAAGGGAGGAAGAAAAGAGAAAGGAGAAGAAGAAAGGGGAAAGGAAATCAAGTTTCCAGCAAGGTTGAAGGTAAGTAAATATGTGTGATAATAATTATGAGGTTGATTTTGTGTTTGTATTATGTATATGTGAAGATGCTATAACATCTTGGAATTTCAACCGTGTTTTCTTGAATACACGAATTATGATTTGATCTTGAATAGAATTTTAATACATTTATATGAAATTGTGAAAGAAAAAATTTGTGATTTTATATTTTTATAATGAAATTTTTGTGAAGTATGAACTCAAGGAATATACTTAATATGATGTTTTGCCTTCGGACCAAAGGTCGCCCTACAAGGTCAAAGGTCGCCTTCGAGCCAGAAGTTGCCCTACAAGGTCAAAGATCGACCTACGAGGCCAGAGGTCAAATATAATTTTAATTACATAACATCATAGATATTGATGTTATATTTATGATCTTGAATGTTAAAAATTGGCTTTTTATATGAGAAAATTTTGAGAATTATCTTAACTTTAGTTTTGAAATAAATTTTACCAGCAGCAAAATCTAATTTCTTTACCTGATATTATATTTTTCTGTTTATAGTATCCATTCACTTAGTCTTCAAAGACTCATACCTCACTCTTCAAGTTTTTGCAGGACTTAATCCTTAGTAAGCCATTTTAGACCTTTGAAGACATAAATGGAAAAGAAGATACACGCTGCAGTTACTAGGGTGTCGTGGTCCATCATGTGCATTGTGTACCATGTGTTACAGTCATAGTTATGTTTTGGACAGTTATGTACTAGTATATTATGATGTAGCAGAGTTTGTAAAATTTATTGGTCGAATATATATATTGTGGGTGGGCATGATGCCCCATTGCATTGTGGATCTGTTATTGGCTTCTTTGTTCATGCATTCAGAGTATTGTG
>JAXCLQ010011208.1:16104-40863 GCA_035584115.1 Cedrela odorata
AATTTTTACCAAGTTGTTTTCACTTTAATGCACAAAAGAATATATTAACAAACTTGAAAAATAAAACAAGAAAGAAGAAAAACAAAAATTCACGGCTTCTCTCTCTCTTTTAGAGTCCAAGAAAACTGCTGTACAATGAAAATAATATATATATATATATATAGATAGATAGATAGATAGATAGAAAACCTTAAACCTTTTTTTTGCTTCCTAATCCAATAAGAAGAAAATCTTCTTAAATAAGAAGAACTATCTCCTAAATAAAAGACTTGTTTTTCAATAATATTTCTTTTTTTTTTAGTTGTAAAATTACCATAGAAATTTTCTAGTTATACTTAAAGTTCAACTTTACCTAAATAACTAGTAAATTTGAAATTATTTTATGTAAAGATGAAAACAAGTATAACGGTAACATATCCAATTTTATTGTAACAAAAATGTGCGACAAACAAAAATGTATTTTCCGAAGCCGATTCTATAAACTCTTATAATTATAATAATTATAATAATAATAAAGAGAGAATGACTAGTCCACTACTTCCAAAACCAAAGTAAGTTTTTTGAATAACAATAAATTAGTACTTAAGTTTCGGTTAAATAATAAATAAAGACATTTTATTAATTTTAACAAATTGATTCTTAATTATATTTGTTTAACTTGTTATTTCTTTAATCTTTAGTTAATTTTAAATTAGCCCATGTATGATAGAAATCTAGTGTTATAAAATACTTTAAATCTAAATTATTTTCTTACTAAAATTTGAAATATCTTATATAAAAATTATAAACAAAAAAAAATTTTAAAAATTAAAATTTTAAGGTTTTAAATTTTTGTTTTAAATATTTTTATTAAATATTTTAAATTTTAAGTAATTAAAAAATTAAATGTAAAAATATTGTCATGTGAAATAATTAATAATAAAATATTTAGATTACATTTTAATATTTTTAATTTATATTATAAAATATAAATTTTATTTATAAATTTTATTAAAATATAATTTAAATTATGTTATTAATTATCCTATTAATTATCCTATGTATCAATATTTTGTTAAAAGGGAAAGATTGAGAGTGATGATCCGTATATACGAATAGTTAAATCCTCTTTTTCTGCAACAATAACCAAAGCTTAATAAAGACCGCTTACTGTTACTTTCCTGCTTGCTATATTTGAAACAACAACCCTCCTTTCCCTTTCCCTTCCGCTCCCCCTTCGCCTTTCCTCTCTCTCTCTCTCTCTTTCTGCTCTTCGCCGCCTGGCACCACTACTTTCCAACTCTTTTGCTTTTTGAGTTTTCTTATAAATCCTCTCCCTCTCTCTCCATGTTTTATATATATCATCTCGTACATATACGGAACTAGCTTAGCTTTAGCTTTAGCTTTAGTTCTAGCTCCAGCTCTAGCCTTGCTTGCAGAATATATGAGCAATCAAGCCTTCCCCAAACTTTTCGCTTTCATCTCTTGCTTTTACTCCTCCAATCCAATCAACCTTCTTGTTTTATTTCAAGCCTTCTCTTTGCCAACTCATTCTCTCTTTTTTAGTATTTGTAGCAGAGGAAACCACAAGGTGGGTTTTTTATTTGGTTTTGAGAGCTGCCGCTTGCAAGAAACAAAAGCTAGTTGATATTTTACTAGCCATTTTTGGAGGATTTCTTGTTATATTGATTCATTTGATGACCACTGTTTGATTAAAATTTCTTGTTTGTGTTAGCAGTGATTATATGCCATTTTAGGAAGTGTTTCTTCTCAATACCATTTCTTGAACTACCTACCGTCATGCCTGATATCAAGGATTCCGATTTCTATTCTCACAAAATCACATCCATTTCTCGGGTAAACACGAAAAGACTCTCTTTTACATCATCTCTTTGTATTTCGTTACCCTGTTTTGTTTTTCTGATACTATTGTTATCTTTCGAGCAGGTTGTTGAAGAGCTAAAAGAGCTATGGAGCATGGCTTTACCCATAACAGCAATGAACATGCTAGTCTTTATCAGAGCAGTCGTCTCAGTCTTGTTCTTGGGCAGACTAGGTAGCTTGGAACTAGCAGGAGGAGCACTCTCAATTGGCTTTACCAATATCACAGGCTACTCTGTTCTCGTCGGTCTTGCTTCTGGTCTTGAGCCAGTATGCAGCCAAGCCTACGGTAGCAGAAACTGGGACCTACTCTCTCTATCTCTCCAACGCATGATCCTCATACTCTTCTTTGCAATCATACCCATCAGCGTCTTGTGGATCAATCTCGAAACCATCATGGTTTTCATGGGTCAAGACAGAAGCATAACAGCAATGGCTGCAACTTACACTTTATATTCTCTACCTGATCTTTTGACAAACACTTTATTACAACCATTAAGAGTTTTCTTAAGATCACAGCAAGTGACAAAGCCGATGATGTGGTGTTCAATGGTGGCTGTAATATTTCATATACCGTTGAATTACCTGCTGGTGATAAAAATGGGGTGGGGAGTACCAGGAGTAGCAATGGCGTCGGTGGTCTGCAACTTAAATATGTTGGTGCTGATGGTGGTGTATGTGTGGGTAAGTGGACGTTGGGAGATGAGATGGACGGGTGGGATTGTTGGAGTGTGTGGTGGGATTGGCCCACTATTAAGATTGGCAGTGCCGAGCTGCTTGGGAATTTGTTTAGAGTGGTGGTGGTATGAGATAGTGACAGTGATGGCTGGATATTTGCAGAATCCTACGTTGGCTGTGGCCGCTACTGGGATTTTGATTCAGACCACTAGTATGATGTATACTGTTCCCATGGCTCTTGCTGGCTGTGTCTCTGCCAGGGTAACTTACCTTTCCTTTTCCACTATACTCTATTCTTAATTGTTGCCAGGTAAATGATTTTATCTTGTATTGCTTAATTCTACGTGGCTTCACTCTCTTAAGTGATTTAAGAGAGGTTGAATCAATTCTGTCTGTCTGAATGAAATTTTTTGAAGGATCTTATAGTTAGCAAGAAAAAAAAAACACTAGCTAAGAACAAATAATAATAACAACAATAAGGGTTTGATATTTAATCTGTTAGATGATTGCATCACTTGTATGGGACCCCTGGAGGTCACACATGAAATGTGATTGGAGAAAATTAGTACAAGACAAGCAAGTACTCGTTTACTTTTGTCTCAAAAGCTCCAATGCAATGGGCGTGTACACCGGACCATATTATATAACCAACAAAATTAAACCAAATGCCCTTTGTTTCCTGTTTTCCATCTCACATACATATATCCTATTAGTTAAGCTAATAAAGCTTCTATTCTATTTCTATAATATTTCTACTTTCAGGTTGGGAATGAGCTTGGAGCTGCTAAGCCATACAAAGCCAAGTTAGTGGCAATGGTTGCTTTGGGTTGTGCATTCTTCATTGGCATCGTCAATGTCACTTGGACCTTTATCTTGAGAGATAGGTGGGCTGCTTTGTTCACCAAGGATGATTCAGTCAAAGCTTTGGTTGCATCAGTTTTGCCAATAATAGGATTTTGTGAGCTTGGTAACTGCCCACAAACAACTGGCTGTGGCATCCTACGTGGCACCGCCCGGCCCGTCATCGGAGCCCGAGTCAACTTGGTCTCGTTTTACTTTGTCGGAACTCCCGTGGCAGTCGGCCTGGCCTTTGGGCTCAAATTTGGGTTTAGTGGGCTATGGTTTGGTCTGTTGTCAGCCCAAGTGGGTTGTGCTGTGTCAATTCTATATATTGTGTTGGTACGCACAGATTGGGAAGCTGAGGCAATGAAGGCGAGGAAGCTAACAGGCTTGGAAATTAGCTCATTTAATAATAATAATAATAATAACAACAACAACAACGCGGTTAGTGATAAAAAAGAAGAAGAAGAGGAGGGTAAAGCTTTGTTGGTATATGGTAATGGCAATTTGGAATTGGGAAAAGATATTGAAGTGAATGGATAAAATTGTGGGGTACAACACTACAAAGTCATTGTATAATATGTTGGATGATGCCTTGTTTGGCTTGGCTTGGCTTGGCTTAGCTTTAGCTTTATTTGAATTGCTTTTGTTTTTTTAGCTGCTTTTTTTGGGGGAATCTGAGTCAGTCGTAAACTGAGAATTTTGTGTTGTAGGAATGGATGTTCTTGGCATTTGGCCTCTTTTACTGTGAAGAAAGTCAGTCACCCGTACGATTATATTTTAACAAGGAATGGATGCATTATTACACTACATTTTGCTTACTGTTTCTTTGTGGTTGCATTAGTGTGTGCATGTGATCTTGTTTATTTACAAATTCATTATTTTTGAACTAACACATTATTCTATTATGCCCTATGGCTCCAAGTTTCAATTATCATTAGATTAATTATGTGCATTTATTATGGCTATAAAAAAAAAGTCCACTATTCATTAAATAGACCTACTGTTATTAAAGAGGTTGCCGTTCAAATACTGTCAATTGTTGTCATAGTTATCGGTTATCATTCATTTAAATCATCATTAGTATCATTAAAATTATTATCTTTATAATCATCATTGCTCGTATTAATTAGATTTTCGGTCATTATTTAACATAGTTGAAAATGCACTGGTGGTGATCAAAATTATTAAACGAGTTTACAAAAATTGTTCTTATTAATGAAAGATAAATTAGTCTCATCAAAATTGAAGCAAGTCAGGACAGACAGAAACTTCCTTGGATAAATAAATTAGCGTGAGTGTGGGGTTGACGTGACTAAAGGAAAGAAACACGCAGAAGAGAATAAATGGTGCAGTCATAGAAATTTGAATAATTGATGTCGAGGGAGGATGTGGTGGGGCATTGAAAATGAGAAATTATTAATACAAGTAGTGGATGGGGATGATCGGATGAAATGGGGTGGCGTGCGACCAGTGTTGTTTTGCCTTTTGCAGAACCTGGAATGTGACATCTGAGACTCAGTTTCATTTTGTGCCTTTGCCCTTGCCTATAAATTTACTGACATGACATTAACTTTTGCTTAAATCTCTAAAAGTAGGGGCTCACTCTGCCACTGGAGTTGGCACATCTTTCAGTGGAAGATAAAAAGTTGTGTTTGTGAACTGGCTGTCTTTTTCAATTATTTGGTCCATTCATTCATTCTCATAGGAGTATGAATGTGATGCCAAATACTGAGTACTGGTAAAATGATAAATAGTGATTTAAATACAAACTATAGCATGATTTACAAGTACTAGTTATTGTAAAAGTATATTTTAATTAATTTCTGATTTATTGTTTCAACAGCTAAACTAAAGATCATTTAAATTACCCATTTTCAAATTTGTTCCTATATCAACATGTACGGACAGTGGGATTTTTCTTAAATAGGGACAGAAGGGAGAAAATCAATATTAATTAATATACTTGTCTGGTTCTTGTTTGGTTCCATTACGCCATTCAACAACATTTTGAATGTGAAATAGCATCATATGATAGATGATATGATATAAAGTTCATATCTTTTCTTTTAGAAAAGAATAAAATAAAATATTACCAAAAGAATTTCTCAAATAATACTTATGATTTGGGTTGTTTTAAATATATTTCAAATTCTTTTATGTGAAAAATTGTGTGTTTAAAAACCAACGATTTTGTTATTCTCCAAATAATGTTCAGATTATTTTAGTTTCTATTTAAATCAATACATATTTAAAAATAAAATAAATTTATATTAAGATAATATTGACTTTGGATTGTGAATGATTCATATGATATCGAATTTGTATAACAAAACTTCTCAATTATTTATTAAATTCTAGCCATAGTGGAAGCTGAGTAGTTTTACTTTTACTAGAGAAGGGTCAATAAGAATTAAGAACACTAGTGGGTGTCAATGTCTAAATTTTGTACAAGAGAATAATGAATATTTGATTGAGATTTAGGAAAATATATAAAGTATAAAAAAAAAATAATATAAAAAAAAAATGATCTTTTTAAGTTTTAATTATAACAGCATAAAGTGGGTGATTATGGGAGAATAAAATCAGAAGAATATTTGCCTCCATATTTACAAGTAAACAGCTAGCCTAACCTTGATGGTATATGTTGTAGTTGAGGCATGCCACAAGAATAATAAGGATTACAAAAATATTCTCTAAATACTTCTTCATTTGATTATCCAAAAAGTTTTTATTGTTTAAGAAGGAAGACTTGCAGACCTCATGAACCAAAAAGTAACCCAGATGTTGATAAGGACTTCTAAATCGATATTGTGTTGTGAGAGTTGAATTTGAAACCGCAGCTCCAAAAAGAATCTGCTTCCAATTGTTGATCATATCTAACTGTCTCTTCAAAGACAAGCAATAACATATTCTTGACAATGCCAGCAGCTGAAACTAGAGAAACTCGGTATCTGAAAGTAATACTTATTCACCCTTACGTCATCACTGATACATTGTTCAGTTGACAACTCAGGCACAAACCAGTAGAATCGACAGATAATCCTCTATTAGAACAATGCGATCATTATCACATTCTAAATTGATAAGCAGCAATTGGATTATGGCATGTTAAAAAATGAATCAAACACAAGCAGAAATGAGGAAGAAGAGATTTGTTGAATGTGCAGGGACCAAAAGTTATAACTCTCACAGGGCTAACAGGACGGGGTGTAAAGTATCCAATCCATTACATCCATAGCCAAGTACAAGTTTAGGGGACTAGCAGAAATTATCTTTGAACTTCTTAAATGACATACTGTCGTGGATCATATTTTCTGTAGCAATTCATAAACACTATTAAAATTCCTAGAAATGGTAATATTTTATATGATATTCGACAAAAATGTTATGCTCAACTTATCGTACCACCAGAAACAGTAAAATTTTGGCTAAATTTTTACAGACCGTTAAAGTTTGAGACAAGTAGAAAGCAGCTATAGTATAACAGAAAATTGAGAGAGAGACAAGGTCACTAATACAGCAGTCTTAAAATTTTACGAGCAGTATATCACAGTTTCTGCTGCCACATGCATGACATGACCCACTCAACTGGTGCAAACTATTCAATTATTAAGGACTTCTCTGCAGTAATAATATAATTTAACAGCATTCATTCACAATTTCACATCGAATGACTGCCCCTTTCAGATGCTCTACCAATGCATCACGGGAAGAGTTATACACTTCGAAAGTAAAATTCACTTCAAGAAACTTTTTTGCTCGAAAAGCAAAAGGTGTCCTGGGTAATCAATAGATTTGTAATTATATCATTTTGTTTTCTAATTAAACAAGATACGGCTTTATGTTTCATTTTGGTAAAATTAGGGTTTCAACAAATGGTTCTTATTGAATAATTTTATGGAAAGAATTAGTGGTTCTATGAAAAGGTTTTTTCATTTATTTCTTTTTAAGAATAAATATCATATTTTTCAAAATTACGACTTCATTGAAGGTATGTTGTTTGCCTGGGGTTTCACTTCACAGCCTCCATCATTTCGTTCTCCTTCTCTTACTTCCCTTGTCATATTGTGTCGTTATTCCTTGGAAGCAAAAAAATCCTTCACTTGAACTTTCTTTTCTTCTTGTAAGCTCAGCCTATCACTCTCAGACTTCGGTTCTTTTTCACAAACTTAATTCGACTAACATTGCTGAACTCTGTTAATCTCTGTTCAATTCCCACTACTCAGCCTATTTGCAATATCTAATCATAAATCCAACAAATCCAAATCCTGAACATCATTCCCGAAGTTTCCTAAATCTGTTTTTCTTTAATTGATCTAATTCCCTTCTTCATTAAACCCTAGTCCTGATCCCCATTACAACAACTAAAATGGTATACAATGTCTACCCGTAAACTTCCCGTAAAAACATTTTACCCATTAATCAGCAGTCGGTTATTTTAGCCAATTTTTCATTCCCAGACATTACAACAAGATAGTCAATGACCATTTAAACAATTTTAACGGCCGTTTTTAGGTCAAATGTTACAAGTTTTTGTATTTAGAGCATCATATTATGTTAAAATGGTTTTAGAATGGGGCCAAAAGGAAAAACACAAGAAAAGAAAAAGCAACTGGGGAACTATTGTCTACTTGTCAACAAATCTCTTATGGATTTTCTTTTCCCCTATGGGCACACAATGAGTTAGCCTTTCCCCTCCCTAACCAATTACATCCTCAACAGGAAAAAATAAATAAATAGATAAATAAATCCTCGAATACAACCAAGGAAATTAGGCATCTCCTATTTTGCAACGATACTTATTTCACTTAGCCATAAGACCATTGCCCTGGTTCTGTTTTAAATCATGGAATTGTTTTAATTTCTGACCAGAAAAAGAAAGAATTATTGAGAAAAGAGGACAGATGATAACACCGAACTAACAAAGATTCAGCGTGAAAAGTTTCCAAACTTTCAACTTAGACCAAGGGCTTTAATTAGTATCAACACACTGAGAGTTGAACACTACAAATATCCGTATAAGTTCCTTTTATACACTTTCATAATTTTTCATATTTCACATGGAGATATTGCATGCCCAAAAGAATTGCAGAATTATCTAGATAAAATGAAGTTTCACATAGAATGTTGATTTCCCTTCCTACTTCATAGTCCTTCTCATTGGAAATTTGAGTACAATAAAGCAACTATGGAATATCCTAACTCATCTTGCCATACAAATTAAAATGAACAGAGCTGCCTTATTATATCATGATTGCAAAAATAAAAAAGGGTAAAAGGCATATTCTCTTTCAAAATGTGCGTTTCCTTGCCCAAGATATAGTAGTTTTTCTAATACAAGTTGCATTGAAAAAAGGGGCAGGTTAATATAAGGAAATTCTTTAAACAACCTCAAATTCCAGGTAACAACTACATCTTATAGTCTATTTTCTTTGATTTTCTGATACTACAACCAGTCATAAGGCTTTCAAAAACTTTGTACAGTCATATGCAATATATTCCAGGTGTAACAGTAATAGCAGAAGCTTCCTCTATCAAGGCAATGTTGCATCATTAATAGGAGAAAAATGAAAAAAATTAAAGCACAGAACAGCAACATAAAGTATTTAACAAATGTACAAGCAGCCAAGGCAACAACAGGCATCTTTCTACCTGCATTCTTGATTGTACAAATTAGTATTTTGACTATTCAGGAATTATTATCCAGGCTTTTTATCAACAGTTTGCCACCGTCCTCTAGTATAGAAATCATGATTTTGGTGCACAATCTGGATTACATGGAAAGAAATACCAATTCAAGTGTTCTACTGGGAGGTATCGGAGAACTCAGTAGTGATTTTCAACAAGAACAACATCAATACTTCCTTTTGCCACAAGTTATGTAACAATTTCAAAACCACTTTTTATACGACGTCGTCAAAAAATTGACATGGATTCAAATGAATGCATGTGATCTGTTTTCTTAATGGATACTAAACTGTTTTTGGTGTAGTAATATTCTCTCCCTCCTTTTGTACATGCCCTTCTTTTTTTGTGATTGATAACATTCATGTGTTGTTGGTTTCTCAAGACTTTCTTATTTCTCACTAAAGAAATTCTCACCTTTCTTACAGACCCCTATCACACTTATGATATTTTGTTCCCAATAAGTATAAGTGTATGTGTATGTATGCAATCCACATATAACATAGTCAAGATGAATTAGTTCAATTATGGAACTACAACATTTTAAACAAATAAAATTTACAATAATTAGCACATACAAAATCATAACAAGAGGAAACCTTAATCCAGAAACCAACCTTGTTTCAGCAGATGCACCAAATCATTTCTAAACAGAAGCTTTCTTCTCTGAAGATAAACTCCTCTGGCTTCTAGGGTAATTCAACCTGTCTCTTGAATTCCTGTGGACATTATTCTCAACCTGAATTTCCCTCCTCTTGGAATATTTGGGTTGAATTACTGGGTAATTCAACCTCTCTCCTGAATTCCTGCCGACATTATGTGCACCCTGCATTTCCCTCCTTTTGGAATATTTGGATGAAACATTTTCTTTTCTTTTTCCAAGGTGTTTCCTCATTGACTTTCCTCTTTTAGAATTTGTCGAAATCCCCCTGCTTCCCGAATTCCTCTCTCGAGTTGTTCTTCCTCTGCTAACTTCAATGTTTCTGTGGGCACTTTTGCTATGCGTATCTTCGTCATCATCCTCAGCATAATCTTCAGAATCATCATCACTGGCATCCTCTCCTTCAGAAGCAAACAACTCATCTGACTCATCATCATTCTCTTCCTCCCTATCGTCATCAACAACCTCTTCTTCTCCTTTTGACTCGAGAGGCATTCCCTTTTCTTTTTCTTGATTTCACTTGGCTCAACAATCACTTTGCGGTCTTCTTTCACCATATTCATAAAGTGAATATACTGACTCCTAACATTCATTAATGCATCACTCTCGATCAATAACCCCCTTTTCATGGAATTCAAGATGTTTTAATTAAGATCCGTTGCATGTTCTAATATAGGTCTATTACGAGGTCAAATACAAAAAAAGATTAAAAAGGTAATGAATAGATTTGTTTAAAAGATCATAACTGAAACCATATATGTACAATAAAAAAATTTTACATCATAAAAAATAAGTTTGCGAGATAAATAATAAGTCTGCGAGATAAATAATAAGTCTTAGTGTATATTCTACAAGTTATTGAATCTCAAATTCAAGAGTAAAGAGATAAAGACATACACCCACGAGTTTCTCAACAAATTTAGAGTTCGTAATATAATCATATTCACTTTTCGAAATAAAATTTACTTTTTCGTGAGTTTTTAAATCACTTTAGCTATGGGTTCACATCACCCTCCAGTAAACCTCTTTTAAAACCACTGTATACCTCCCATTCTTAATTGATACATAAAATATACCCGGGTGATTAAGCAAAGCTCTCTTAAACATAGACCTTATACCCAAATATTTTCCAAGACAGAACAAATTCTCCATTTCTACTTTCTTTGCACTAAAAGGGCTAAGCAGCTCATGCAATATCGCCATCGCCCACTTATTCGATTCATCAGTAGCAGACAAAAGACGACCTGCATACTCATATGAAGAAATGTAAGGCAATTTCTGCCAATCATCCACCCGCTTCTTCATTTTCTTATCCATCTCAAAACCACTCGAATAATTCATTGAAAACACAATCTTTCTCTTATTCATTGCCTTCTGTTGCATAACCGAAATAGCTAACTCTTTATTCCAACAAACCAACTCCAATTCACCAACCTCTGACCCAGAAGATATATCCCATTTGCTATCAACAACACGAAAATAATCGGGAAATTCAGGAACAACACTTTTTACATAGTCTTGAGGAAGACCAAGATCCCATTTCAAGATATCAAGAAGATTAAGCGGCATTCTATTGATTCTTGAAATCATTAACAATTTCAAGAGCCTATCAGCAACAATTTGCTTATAACTTTATCTTTGGTAAACCAACTGCTCTTCAGCATCAAGATCAAGAACTTCAGAAGTAAGCTTAATGTGGGGTTGAACCCCAATGTTAGCGGGGAGAAATTCTTGAAAAATGGAAGGGTATTTTCGGATGAAGTCAATTCGACGAATGGGAATGCTGAGGGAATCTTTTTGCTGGGTGATGATTGTGATGGGGAGGGATTCGGAAGGCTTTGATTTGATGAGGTTATTGATGTTGATTAAGGGTTTGAGATTTTTTTCTCTCTTGACAGCGTGGTCGAGGCCACGGTCTACAACCCATTTGACAACAGTTTCAGCCGAGGTCGTCAAGCGGTGGGGGAGATGCCGAAGTGACTCAGAATGGGGTTTAAGAAGTTTATGCATTACAAAGAAGAAGAAGAAAAGGTATAACTGTATAATACAGAAACGAGAGGTTTTTGGTTCGGGTTTTAGAGTTCTTATTCCATTACCACAGTTACGAAAAAAATATATAATAAAAATAATATGCAGTGTTTGGGAAATGGCCAGGAGGCATAGACGAAGTCTAACAGGCCTTCAACCCACCAAATATAATACATGATTTTAGCCAAGGTCATACTTAAATAGAAATAGAATTTGAGGTCTATCCAAACTTGCAAGATCCTGATCATGATGGGAGAAAGATTTCAGGCGTAACGAGATTTAAGACTTCTTAAGTCCAACAACGAGATTTAACACTTTTTAAATTCAACAAAAATGTTTGGCCTAAACGTAGAATTTCGAAACTTCTTTATCAATAAAAGTCTCCGTAACGTGATAAAGATTTCGAATAGATCAACAAAGCTTGAAGTCATTCTTATTAAAAAAAAATTAGAAAAAGAGAGTTTAGTTAAAGTATAAAATTTCTTAAACTTCTCAACAATTAAGTATCATTATCAAATTCAAATTCTTTTCAGACTTTGTCATAATAAAAATTTATGGCCTAATAAATATATTTTGTAAATATGAATTAAAATTTTATAATTTCTGAAATACTAAGTTTCCATAATCTCTGAAATGTTAATAAGTGTGAGATTCCAGTTTTCATATAAAGTTAAATTTCCGTAATTTTTAAAATGTTAATAAGTTTGGGATTCTAATTCTCAGATTTTTTAAAATCTTAATAAGTTTGAGAGACTTAATAACAAAGTTTGAGAAACCTAACGAAAAAAGGAAATACCTACTCTTTAATACATAAAAACAAAACTATGATTTAAGTATTGAAGAATTTTTGCCAGATCACTTATAACATAACTTTATACAAATTTTCACTGATATTATCTTTATCTCTTAAATACATATAAACAAAACCCTGATTTAATCGAAAGGTTTTCGCCAGAGCACTTATTTTTACTCATAAAAATTTTATGTAATTTAATGTGAAATAACAATTGAACGAATAAAAAAAATTAATTTTAGTGCACAAAATTCTTAAGAGAATTTTTCTAGAAATAAAATATTAATTTTTTTTTTAAATTCAATAATGAACATCAATAATATTCGTCTCCACAAATTATTATCAAAATAATCAAATCAAACAAACTAATTTAACAAAAAGAAGATAAAAAAAAAGTGATGATAAATTTGTCATCAGCCGCAAGCCTCACAAGCGGTCTCTTAAGGTCACTGCGACGTTCCAATGCAGCCTTGCGTGGCAGTGAAAGGCACACGGGTGGCATGGCTACAAGAGATAAAATGCAAAGGAAAGAAAAAGGGACGTTCCCTCGCTGGAGAAGCCACATATGCAAGTTTTTTTTTAATTAATAGATAATATTTTTTTAATAGTAATATTGAATTATTAATAAAATAATTTTATGCGTATAAATTTTATATATTAATATTATATTTTAAATACCTCCTTTAAAATTTAGAAAATTAATAAAAAATACTATTAAAAATTATTTTTTTATTTTTAATATTTAATTTAATTTAATTATATATTTATTAGATGCTAATTTATTATACATATCTAATTTATTTCACAAAATTAAAATAATAATTGATTTATTCCTTTCATGTCCTTGTAATACCTATGGTTCTTGATGGATGGTCTCGTGGTCCTCATTGGCATATCAATACCCTATATTAAGTGTACTATAGGAAATTGCTCCTTCAACAGCCCTTATTTTTCCTAGGTTGACTCCTCTGCTAGTAAACATCGCCATTCTACTAGACTCTCCTCAATCAACTTACCACCTTGTTTAACCCAACGAGTGTTAATGACTCATTCGAGTTCTAACACAATTGTACCTTTAGCAATCGGAGGCAGCTTGTTACTAACATTCATTTGCTCCCTAATATATTTCTTTAGTAATGAGACAAGAAAAATAAGATGGGTACGTGCTCCTGCTAGTAGCTGAAGCTTGTATGCCACCTTATCAATCTTATGCAAAATCGGATATGGCCTAAAGAATCTACTAGCCAACTTTTGATGGAACCATGAAATGGGCATATTTACACAACCTGTTGACGACCATCAGAATGGTATCATCACATACTTGGTATAAGGGCCTCACATATTTGCTTATCTAGAGCCAATTAGTAAGTCTGTGGCCACAAATCGAAAGGCACCATTGTATGTACTATTTAAAGGTGTGACAACTAAGACATGAGATATTTCTCCTCATGTCATACTTGCAATGTCTCAAAATCCTCTTTAGGAGGGGATAGCTAAGTGTCTCAGAAAGGCTTTGTCCATCAGCACTTTAGGAGTATTGTTGTGTACTTCGCTCTCGGGTAGATAAAAATGTGCTACTTAGCATGAATGACTCAAGCTTGTTTATATTATCAGGATATGTTGTAACGCTTATTTATTCAAAGCTTGTACGCCATTGATGGCTTGTATGCTTAAGCATATTTGATCAATAAAATATCGTATTGTGTTAGATTACAATAATGGCTTGTTTTCGCTTATTTTCTACTCTTGCCTTTCTTTTTGTAGATAATTAACCCACTTGAGTTTATTATGTGAAAACTCGTTTAGACTGATTTACTAGTTGGAATACGCTAGTAAGTGCCGCATGGCCGTGAATCTCAACTAAGAGAAAGTCAGCCTGTGACATTTGGTATCAGAGCTCAAGGTTATGGTGAGAGTATCTACAAAAACTATCTCCTCAAGAACAACTCAATTGAATGCTCTTAAAAGAAAATGGGCGAGTTAGAGGAGTATCAACGAGCCTTAGAGGCGGCATAGTAGAGAAAGAGCTCGTTTGATACCAAAGACTTGAGATAAACTCTAGCGTTACTAGAGTCCTTGAATTCTTGGGTGAGCATATGAGAAATGAAAGCCATTGGCTTAAGCTCTGAGTCATCTAATGGGGGACGTCTCGAAGAGTGGGAAACACAGTTTACAAAAATGCAAGCAATGATATTCGAATGTGCGAAGGAACACCGCGATGTGGTAGGGTGTTGCGAGCACGAGTAAAGGAAGTAGATAGATCTTACTTACTCGTATCCTTGCAACTTAGTCAGGAGCTGCTCTAAGCTTAGAATAAGTTCAGTTGAAAGCATTGGAATCGAAATGCTATGGAGGGACCCGAGATGCTGAAGTGCTAGAAAGTAGCATTAGTAGATATCGAACAATATTTTCAGACTGTGAGGGCAAGTTTTGAAGACGTCAAAATGAGCTTGGGGTCCGTGTATTTGTATGGGGATTCCAAGTTATGTTGAAGGATCCGAAATGAGAGTTAAAGAATCACCTCCTCTCCAAAAATTTGGCATAACTTGTTCGAAAATATTTGTTTGACATCGAACAATACATTCAGAATGTGAGGGTAAGATTCTAAAGACGCCGAGGTGACCCTGGCGTCCACATATTTGTTTGAGGATGGCAAGTGGTGGTGGAGGACTTGAAATGAAAGCTAAAGTTCCTCTTCGAAAAGGTTACATGCCTTGCTCGAAAGAAATTACATGAGTTGACTCGAAATTGGGACAGTTTGCAAGTATATAAAGAAATTCTCGAATTTGATGTTAGATATCCAAGATGTGATCGAGCAAGACTGATTGTTTTACTTGATAGAAAGCCTTCAACCTTGGGCACGAGATGAGTTACAATGACAAAGGGGTGCGAGATTTCCCATTCGCATAAGCAGTTATTGAATGGTTGTTAGATTACTCATATGATGACTCCCATCCAAAAAGGTCGTTACCCATCTCAAGAGAGAAGGAGAATGAGAATGAGAAGCCTAGAGATTGGGGCTCTTACAAAGGTGGAGGAGCGACCCAAGTGAGTAGAACCGAACTTCCTTAGCAAGAATGACTTAAGCTTATTTGTATTATCAGGATATGTTGTAACACTTGTTTATTCAAAGCTTGTACGCCATTAATGGCTTGTATGCTTGCATATATTTGATCAATAAAACATCAATTTGTGTTGGATTACAATAATCGTTTGTTTCCGCTTATTTCCTATTGCCTTTCTTTTTATAGACAACTAACCCGTTTAAGTTTATTATGTGAAAACTCGTTTAAGCTGACTTACTAGTTGAAATGCACTAATAAGTGCCGCACGGGCGTGAATCTCAAATAAGAGAAAGTCGGCCCGTGACACTTGGCATGAAATTGGTAAAGGTTAAAGAAGGCTAGTTGGTGTAAGGGCTTGTGTTTTGGTTCTTGGACAGATTTCACAAGCTACTACAAATTCTAGGACTTATTTATACGTGACTGGCTAATAGAATTGTTGGGCCATCATTTTGTAAGTCCTCAGTACCCCAGAGTACCCTATGACCTTGCTAGCATGAAACTCTTCCACTATTTTTCTACGAAGCTCTGGTACCTTGGGCACATTGATTCTGGTTTTGTAAAAAGCCAGTCTATCCCGCCACTTGTATGAACCTTCAAATTTTTTTGCTACTTCATAGCTTACCTGACTTATATAAGCATCTCTCTTTGAGGCCTCTTTAATTTCTTCCTACAAATGAACCTATGGAACAAATAAATGATTAAGAATTAGATTGTTCGATTTTTGGGAGAGAGCATTGGCAGTGAAATTCTCATGGCCTGGCCTATAGACAATCACATAGTCATAGCCTAGTAATTTAGCCACCTATTTATGTTGCTCTGGCGTAGCCACATATTGTTCTAAAAAATACTTAAGGCTAAGTTAATCTATTTAAATGAGAAATTTTTTACCCAAGAGGTATAGGTGCCATGTGCAAAAAGCTTCCAAGATTTCTTTTGTAACTCCAAGGCCCGACTTATAAATGCAATGAGTCTTCCTTGTTGGAGAGGACCGCAAATATCCCCTCTTCTAATGCATCGGTTTCAATGGAGAAAGATTCATTGAAATTAGGCATGGCTAGTGTAGGAGTGGTTGTCATAGCCTCTTAAAGTGCAAAAAGAGGGGCTTTTACTTTCTCATTCCATCCAAATTGTCCTTTTTTGAGAAGATTGTGAGAGGACAAGCTATAACTCCATATTTTTATACGAACTTCTTGTAATAACCTGTTAGCCCTAAAAATCCTCGCAACTCAGAGACATTAGTTCGAGGAGGTCATGCTACCATGGTTGTAATCTTCCTTTGTCTAAATTTACCCTCGGTGCTTTACAATATTCCCAAATATTCAAGTTCTTGTTGACCAAAAGCACATTTGGCTTTGACAAAAAATTGATGGTATCTTAGAATTTCCGAAGTCTTCCCCATATATACCAAATGTGTTTTCTAAGAGAGGCTATAGATCAATATATCATTAAAAAAATATAGATCAATATATCATAAAAAAAAATGAGATTTATTTTATGAGGTAATGACAAAAAACAGAATTCATTATGGCTTGGAAGGTGGATGATGCATTACATAAGTCAAAAGGCATAACCAAGTATTCATAATGGTTATTATGTGTTTGAAAGGCTGTTTTCGGGCATCTGGAAGATGAACCCTTATTTGATGATATCTTGCTCTACGATCTAGTTTAGTAAAATAGTCAGCTCTATGTAACTCATCGAATATGTCTTCCCAGTAGGTATGGGAAAGCTGCCTTTAATTGTAAAAGCATTGAGAGTGCGGTAGTTCGTACAGAATTCTCAGGTACGTCTTTCTTTTTTACTAATAACACCGGTAATGAAAAGGGTTAGTGCTTAGCCTTATGATCCTTTGATTGAGCATTTCCTGCACTTGTTTCTCAATTTTGGCTTTTGAGAAATATGCTTGTCGATATAGCCGAACAGTAACAAGTTTGATTCTTTCTTTAAGAGGAATACAATGGTCTACTTCTCTCTTACGGGTGGCAACTTGGTAAGTTCCTCAAAGTTATTCATGTATTGCTCTAGTAATTACTGCATGTCTGGTTGCATACCCTTTTTAGACTCTATCTTAGCTTGTAAGCAAACAGCAAACAAAGAGTGGCCTTAGCGAAGTTCTTTAGACATTTATTTGAGAGACATTGTCTGAATGTTTTGGTGGTCTGCCCTGTAATGCCCCTAATTTCGAAGGGGTTTGAGGTATAATTTTTTTTAAATTACAAAACTAAAATCGCGGGGAAACATTAAAATTTAACTCATATACCTTTATAAATATTCCTTAATCACAAAACATTTTTGAACAACTTGCAAAACTTAATAACAACGAAAGTCTTAAATCCTAAGGAACCAAGGAACTACAAATGCTTAGCCAAATCCATCCTTTATGAGCTTAACTTTAATTATCTGGGAATCACAATAAACTATAATGAATTTTAAGTTCAGTAAATATACTAGTTTTTCATATATACAAAATACATACATACTTATATACAATGCGTGCACATAATATGACATGAGTTAAAAACCATGATCATTTTAAAACTTTCATAACACTTAAATACTGTAGAAGCTTCTTTCTAAATTAACTAGGAATATCTCATTCAATTACTACTTAGTAGGACTTTACTTACCACTTATCACTGATTGAGCTAATGTCACCCGTCCATGACATACCGTATGTGGGGTAAACTCAAGTGAGGCATATGATTTCAAAAACAATGAACACTTATGCCTAAAGGTAAGAGCCACTCCCTCACCCTTATTAATGGTGAGTTTTCCTACATGCACAAATACTTCTTCACACGAATGTGAAGACCACTATACCCAAGGGTACCCCCAAAAGTCTCTCCCATATCATACGGAACACTTAACAATACATATCAATATACCAAACTAGAAGGAATGGCCACACATATAAAGGCCTCTTATAAACTTATAGTTACTTACTAAGTAAGTAATGAAGTTTGATTCCCTAGCACAAAAATTTTAACTTTCATGAACATTTTTCTTATAAAATCATTTTATTATTTCTTAAAACACATTGTATATGTTCACGCCTTGATGCCAATGCATGTGACTTAAAAGTAATCACAATAACACAATTATGAATAATCACAATAATACATAACAATGTGAATATCAATACTTTCATAATAACATATAATTGAAAAATACTTTTAAAAACACAATCAAACACATACATACGTTTATTGTGGTTCTTTTTAAAAAGTCTAGCATACTTACCTCTAGACGATCATAACTCAATTAACTTAAGCATTTGAACCTATAATCAAATATTTAACATTCATAATTTTTGTACATGTTATCAAAAAGTATAACATAACTCATTAAATCTCAATTGTACTACTTACATCATCTATTTTATTTGACTAGTTAATATTCTTAAACTTGTCAAAATCTGACCTTATGTTATTTAAGGATTTTTCTTCTACCTTAAACGACATATTTCCTTATGAAATCATAACTTAATATTTAAGAAACATAATATAAGGTCAAATTAAAATATTGACCTCTAAATCCTCTTAAAACTATTTCTTTTTATATCTTAAATTTGATCATTTATCCTAATAATGTTAGGAAATATACTGAGTAATCTCCAATATTTGATTTTTATAAAATACAATACTTATCAAAATGTTATATACTTTTGCAGAGATGATATAGATATATATAGTAAAGTAATAAAATATTTGAGACTAAATTCTCAATATAACTATTTTTAATAAATTCCGCTTTTAAATTTTCATATCCTGCCAAACAGATTTTTGCAACTAGTCATATTCATTCAAAAATTCATAACAATTTGAAAATATTGAATTTGACTCTAAAATTTTAATATGATATAAGAAACACAATTATAAATCAGTATGTAAAATTTTATAATTTTTAAAGATGATTTGGTTAACCAAAATAATTTTGTCATTCAGACGTTTTTCAAAAATAAGTAGTTTTTAGCATCCTGAGTTTGGATTTAGAAATTCATTAAAAATTAAAAACTTAATATTTTTTTAATGAAACAAAATTTATCAAGAACCTACAGATGTCTAATTTTATTACATAAATTAATTTTTTTAATTCATAATTTATAATTTTATAAAATTCGTGGACCGATCTACTGTCATACATCAACTCTACAAAACTTCTTTTTCGTCAATTCATTATTCCAAAATAATAATTATTAATCCATTATTATAAGAAATTCATTTCTAAACATCCCAAAATAGATTATATATCCTTATAATTATCATTTTTTTTTATGAAATATACATAACAACAATTGCATGCTAAATTCTTAATAATCATCATCAACACAAAAGTAAAAAAATATCTAAAACTTACCTTCAATTTCCAAATCTTCTTATATAAAATCATAACCTCTATTGAAACAAACGTATATTTTGTTAGAGAAACTCTTCTTATAAAGAAAATAACCTATTTATATTTTAAATTTTTTTTTTTAATTTGAGAAAGTCTAATACTAAATAAATAGTAAAATCTTATTATAGACCTTCATTATTAAATAAGTATGATACATAATAATAACCCATAAAATTTTAATTCATAAAATTCTTATAAAATAAATTTAATATGTTATAATAATTGGTTGTTACATGCCCCTAGTAGTTTCCTGGCGGTATTCTCCCATTGAAACTCCGTCGTCAGCTGCTTTAATTACAAACCACCGATCCAAGCATCTCCAACCAATGAACTCCGAGTACTAAGTCGTGACCAGCTATTGGAAGAGTGTAAAGAGTGAGCGAAAATTAGATGCCCTGCAGATTTAGTTGCACCTTCTCAAACCTCCCTTGACAGCTCAGTCGTTCTCCGTTGGCAACCCGCACCGTGAAGGGCTCGGTTGGCACTACAGGCAGTCGAAGAAGACGAGCCGTTATGCGTTGAATCGCTGTCGATCAATACCACCAACTCTGGCGGACCGATCTTGGCAGCTTCCTCATAGTTCTCGGTGATAACTAACCTGTAAGTGCATGCAACGAAATTTCCGGCTCGGTTTGATCCTCTGGCTCGTCACCCATCTGCTGCTTATTCGAAGTTTCTCCGTAAGTGTTAGTGCTGGTTCCTGCGGCCGCTACTAGTAGCAGCAGCTGCGGCCCTCGACATATGTGGCCTTGGGTGAATTTTTCATTGCCGTTAAAACACAGCCCTTGGGCTCTCCTCTTCTGCATCTCCTCCCCAGACAAACGCTTGACTGGCAAAGCAGGATTGGGTCTTACTGGGGTAGGAAGGGTCAACTATGAACAATTATCTTGTGGTGGCCGTGTGAGCTTTCGTTGGCGAAGGAGCTGCTCGTGTCGCATTCGAGCAAGGCTAATGGTTTCCTTTAATGTCCGCTGATTGAACATTCGAATTCCTTCAGCTATCTCCGGTTTGAGTCCTCCCATGATAGTTCCTACCAACGCCTTCGGAGTCCACCCATGTACACGGTTACCCAGCCTTCAAATTCCTGGTGATAATCCCGCGGAGAGCCCATTTGCCAAATATGTGAGAGTGCTTCATCAAAATCTTCCCCATCAGTAGGTCCAAATCGAGCCCATACTTCCTCCTCAAAAATTTCCCATATCACCTCCCTTCTTTCTTCCTTGTATACTCGACGCAACCACCACGACCATTGGTTGGCTTCTCCCTCCAATGAAATGAAGCTAAGGAGACTTTCTGTGCCTCCGTTGTAACTTGAAAACTCGAAGAATTGGTCCACTCTAGCGAACCATTCTGTCGGATCTTCACCTGAGTATTTTGGAAACTCAAGCGTGGCTGTTTTGGATGACACAACCAATCGGCCTTCATCGGCGTCTTCCCTCTTGGTGAGAGAAGTCACTTCTCGATCATTGTTGCTATGGCTGGTTCCGTCTTTATTTGAAGACAAAGCTTCAGACATACGATTGAGAGTCATCTCCAGCTGACTTTGATTGTTTAGCCATTCCCAGCTCCATTCGGTGCATGCCTTCCTGGAGTCCAACCAACCCAACTTCCAAACTTTCTATTCTCTCTTTGTTGGTTGCCATAGAACTTGGCTCTGATACCAAATGATTGGTCCTAGTCAAAACCTTGCTTAATCTCACGTCACTCTGTTTAAAGTAAAGATAAACCACAATATACAAGATATAAAATTTTTCCACACCTTTATTCTTGCCCGACTATCCTTAAATAATTTTTGGTAACACCAAAATGACTAAACCAAAGATATATGTGGCAACGTAAAGGGAAATAACAAAATAAAATAACTTTAAAAAATTAAATCCTACGAAACAGAAGACTATGAAAACAAATCAGCTCCCCTAGAATCGGTCTTCCTTTCCTCCCTTCATGCAATCCCCTGCACGCATCATGTATCCCATGCAATCTCCCTACACTCGGTCCTCATTTCCTCCCTTCATGCATCTCACTGTCCTTGTAATACCTAGGGTTCTTCATGGATGGTCTCGTGGTCCTCCTTGGCCTATCATAATCAAAATACTGTAACCAATAAGATTTGGCAACAACCCAATTGAAATCATTCTTTTGAGAAGAAAAAATAACAGTATCATAATGCTTATTCTTAGTGAGAGCACGAAACAAAAATATTGAAGAGATGGCATAGGAGGAGGTGATGGCTTCATTTTAATAATATAATCGAGGAAATAAAGAGGTTCATTGGGAGTGATATTACCTGATTTACATTTAACATAGAGGAATTTATCAAGTGAGGATTTGTGTTTGACTGTATTTGTTGGAAATGAGGAAGAGATGAGTTCATTTTTGGAGGAAGTAGAAGAAGAATGCTCAAAAACGTACGGAAATGAAGAAAATACCCTCTGTTCCTTTCTCGTCCTAAATAATAATATAAATTTTATCTATTAAATAGTAGTTAATCATCATCTCATAAATTATAAAATTCGCCATTCAATATTTCTTAAGTTAATTGAATTTTAGCGCAGAATTTCATGTTAAATTTTGATACCGGCAATCATGCACTGCTGGATTTGGTGACACACAACTCTTCTGATAACAGAAATATTTTAATGGTGAATCAATCTACCCACACACAACATTTAGTGTTGACTTGCTCTAAATTGAAATCAGATTTTCCAACTGCCAAAATTAAGATGGGAGATATCATATCAATCCTCTAACTGGTTCTGCACCGCAGGACAAAATACCGAGAAATTTTGCAATGTTGTCAACTGAACCACTTCAATCTCCATACCATGGCATGCAAAAAGATTTCATTCAAATTTCAATTCTCAACTATGTATTAGTTTGTTAATTGGGAATATTACCTTTGCATATTAGTTATGTACTCATTTGTTGTATTTTTATTTATTTATTTATTTAATTATTACACACTTTTGTACCTATTCAATATTTAAGCATCTATGAATTTTTATTCACTTTTAAAGAAAAATATTCAATAGATGGAAAATATTGTATTTCACTCTGATAGTTGAGATCAAGTTACCAGGGACTTCATTCCTATCACCTTGGACTTCAAAAAATGGATCATTAGGAACAGAAAAAGTGACAGTTTTATTCCTACAATCCACTGTCGCGTGATATTTAGATAACCAATCCATACCTAAAATCACATCGAAATCTAAAATCTCTAGCAGTATCAGACGCACATGATATATATGCGCTCTAACAGAAATGACACAAGATTCTATAATTTTAGAAGCTGATATAGTACTTCCTACTGGAGTAGACACTGTTAAAGGTGAATCTAGAGTTCTAATCTCTTTACCCAGATGGTATGCAAAGTATGGAGAAATAAAAGAATGAGTTGCCCCCGGGTCAAACAGAATTCTAACATCAATAGTCTCAATAGAAAGAATATCTGTCACAACCGTATTTAATGCCTGAGCATCCTGAGGAGTCAATGCAAACACCCTCGCCTGACCTCTGCCGGTAGATGATTGGCCTCTGCCAACCGATTGTTGTCCTCTCTCACTGGTTGGTTGACCTCTACCCATATAACCTCTTCTTGAAGAAGGTCCTGGCTGAGACGATGCTACCTGCTGAGAATAGGAGGACTGAATGGGTGGAATAGGACAATTTCTAAACATATGGCCCATTTGACCACATCTAAAACAAGCACCTGTCTCCTTTCTACATAATCCAGAATGAGGGCGCCCACACCTTGAACACACAAATATATTAGGCTTAGCTACCGAAGCAGACGATGCAGCTTGTTGATGAGAATTTCGGTCCTCTCTTCTGCTCGAACTCCTAACCATCGAAGTCTCCTTTCTGAAAATAGAGCCCCTGAGATTAGGCTCAGTACGTGAGTTCGCCTGGCCACCCTGTCGTGATCTCCCAAAACTTTCTGTTCTGGCTTTTCTCTGGGACTCCTTTTCAGCCCGCCACTCTTTAGCTCTCAATTCGATCCGGAGTGCTGAATTTAAAGCCTGAGTATATGTGGTAGTCTCTGTGACTTGCACTGATCTGAATAGATAGTCCTGCAACCCATCAACAAATCTCTTTACTCTCATATACTCCGTACTCACCAAATGTGGAGCAAAGCGAGACAGACGAGTAAACTGTACATCATACTCTGCTACTGACATATTCTCTGTCTGAACTAACTGTTCAAATTCCCTCACTTTAGCATCTTTGATACTCTGCGGCATAAAACGGGAGAGGAAAGCTTCATTGAACTCTGGCCACTCTAGGGGGGTTTCTATAACACTTCTTCTCTGCACAAAAGACATACCAGGCATAAGTCATGTCTCTCAACTGAAAACTCACTAACTCCACTGATCTCGCTGGTGTGCATCCTAAAGCAGTGCATATCCGGTGTGACTCCTCTAAAAACCCACCTGGATCTGGACTTACTTCAACTCCTGTAAAAGTCGGTGGGTGCATCTTTCGAAAATCTTACAAGGTCACTACTAATCCTTGCCCTTGCTCAGCAGAAGCATGAACAAGTTGTTGAATATCTGGACGAGGCTGAATAGAAGGAACCTGAGCTTGTTGCTGATGTTGTTGAGAAACCAAGTCTACCAGCACTTCTACAACATGCTAGATTCTCTGCATTCCCTCAGCAAGATCTATATTATGCCTATCATCCACTCTCTCACTTGGCACTTCAGGTTCTTGCGTTCTAGCTCTACCCCGACCTCTACCTCGACCTCTAC
>JAXCLQ010011239.1:0-40853 GCA_035584115.1 Cedrela odorata
TTTAAAATCATGGTAATGGTAATAATTATTTAAATAGGTATATTATATCCTACATCGTTTCCATGTCAACTAAACATGCGCAAACTCGGTTAATTTCTCTTACATTCATAATATTATATTGTAAACATATCGTAAATGTAAATTCTAATATACTTAGACAATATTAAGGTTATGAGTTCTATAAAAATTTCGGGTGTTACAGTTTCAATGCCACAAGAATATTTTCTTGACAAAACAAAAACGAATTCTTGATAAGTCTAAGTAGAACGTCACAAGCAAGCTTAATAAGTTATAAGTTCTAAAAAGAACCATGAAGAAAAAACATCTCACAATATTATTCAGCCCAAAAACTTTCGTTCCTTTACATATAAAGACTATTTATAATAGTCTTAAGTCTAAACCTAATTGAATTAAAATAAACACTTTTTAAAATACAAAAAACTAATTAAGACAAATTATAAAAAGTTTACATAATTGAAAATCCAATAATTAATGCTTGAAAGTCTAAATTTAGATGAGATTTGATTTGCACTCCTTTGCTTGCAACCTTCCTTACATAACCATGATTCTGGAGATCTCTCTAATTAATGCACCCATAGCTAAGAAAACTTCTTTTGAACAAACTCTTCTTTACGTATACATGATTCTAAAGATCTCTATAATTTAACTCAATCTTCTAACTAAGAAAACTTCCTTCGGATAAATCCTTCTTTACGTATTCATGATTCTAAAGATCTCTACAATTTAACTCAATCTTCTCACTAAAGAAACTTCTTTTGGACAAATCTTACAAAATAAAATTTGCAAATTATTAGATAGTTTAATTAAATAAAGACAACTTTATTACATAAACTAACTAAGAAGATAATTAAATTCTTAATTACTAATCTAAACATGCATAGATAATAGTTATAAGCCGTGGGACTCCCTTAATATTGTCATGCATCCCACTTTCACGCAACAACTTCTGAACATGTGCAAATAAGATCGTTTTGAAAATTTTAGTATAACTCCTTATTATAGGTCCACTAGGCCACTCCAATAGCTTCATTTAAACCTTGATTCACATTTTGACCTTGTTGACATCGAAGTTGAATTTTAATTAACTTTCATTTACACCTTGATTCGCATCATTCCCCGTTTCCTCAAAAGGATTCATCCTCAAATCATCATCACCTATATCAAAAGAAGAAAGGTCAAAGACGTTAAATGTAGCATTAACGCCATAGTCACCTCGAAGGTTAAGTTTGTAGGCATTGTCGTTAATACGCTCAATCACTTGAAATGGCCCATCTCCACGAGGATGTAACTTGTTTTTCCTATGCTCTGGAAATCGTTTCCTATGTATATGCACCCACACCCAATCTCCAGGTTCAAAGAATATTTGCTTTCGGCCTTTATTCACTTGTCGTGCTTTTTGCTCATTTCGTTTCTCAATATTCAAATGCATTTTTGCATGGAGTTTCTTCACATAATCTGCTTTTTTCTCTCCATCAAGACTTTTCGACATCTTCAAAGGCAAACGCAATAAATCCAAAGGGGTTAATGGGTTAAAACTATAAACAACTTCAAATAGTGAATAAGAAGTAAAAGAATGAATAGATCTATTATAAGCAAATTCAGCATGAGGTAAGATGTCTTCCTAATTTTTAAGATTCTATTGAATAAGTGCACGTAAAAGTTGTGACAAAGTTCGATTCACCACTTCAGTTTGTCCATTTGTTTGTGGATGGTTAATCGTTGAAAATAGTAATTTTGTTCCCAACTTTGCCCACAATGTCTTCCAAAAGTAACTAAGTAATTTAACATCACGATTAGAAACTAAGCTCTTCATAACACCAAGTAAACAAACTATCTCCTTAAAAAAAGAGATCAGCAACATGGGTGGCATCATTAGATTTGCGACATGGAATGAAGTGTGCCATTTTTGAAAATTTGTTAACCACAACAAAAATAGAATCTCTTTCTCCTCTAGACTTAGGCAAACCTAACACAAAATTCATAAAGATATCTATCCATGGTTCATTAGGATTAGGCAAAGGGGTATACAAACCATGTGGCAAAACTCTAGACTTAGCTTGTTTACATGTGATGTATCTCTCACAGATCCTCTTAACATCTCTACATATATGAGGCCAAAAGAAACGTTCGCTAAGTATGTATAAAGTCTTTTGAATGCCAAAATGCCCCATCAATCCCCCATCATAAGACTTTCTAACAAGTAACTCTCTAAGTGAGCAATGAGGAATACACACACATTTCTCTCTAAAAAGATAACCATCATATCAATAAAACTTATCAAATGCAGCCATGTTCACAAGCATTATAGACATTAGAAAAATCATGATCTGTAAGGTATAACTTCTTTATAAACTTTAAACCAAGTAATTTAGAATTTAAAGAAGTAAGAAGCGTGTACCTCCTTGAAAGTGCATCAGCAACTATATTCTCCTTACCTTACTTGTATCGAATGACATAGAGAAATGTCTCATGGAATTCGGCCCATTTCACATGTCGTCGATTCAGGTTGTTCTAGCCCTTTAGATGTTTTAGGGATTCATGATTTGTATAAATTACAAACTCCTTAGGCCATAGATAGTGCTACAATGTCTCTAAGGCTCTGATGAGTGCATACATTTCCTTGTCATATGTGGGATACTTTAATGCAGCTCCATTTAGCTTCTCGGAGAAGTATGCTATGGGTTTCTTTTCTTGCACCAGAACAACTCCAATTCCCACACCAGAAGCATCACATTCAATTTCAAATATTTTAGAAAAATCTGAAAGTGACAATAAAGGTGCAGAAATTAATTTATCTTTAAGGTTAAGAAAGGACTTATCTCGTGCTTTCCCCTACAAGAATGCCACGTTTTTCTTGAAAACCTCAGTGAAAGGTGCTGCAATGGTGCTAAAGTCCTTAAAGAATTGACGATAAAAGCTTGCCAAACCATGAAAACTCTTAACTTCAGTCACTCTTTTGAGAGTAGGTCAATCTCGAATTGCCTTTACTTTTTTCCTCATCAACTTGCAGTCCTTTTTAGCTCACTACAAAACCAAGAAAAACAATGCTATCTGTGCAAAATGTGCACTTCTTGATATTAGCATAAAGCTTCTCTCTATGCAAAATATCTAAAACACAATACAAATGTTTAATATGATCATTTAGATACTTGTTTTAAATTAAGATATATCAAAATAGACAACAACAAATTTACCAATCAAAGCTCGTAATACATGATTCATCAAGCACATAAATGTACTATGTGCATTTGTAAAACTAAAAGGCATAACTAACCATTCATAGAATCCATATTTAGTCTTAAATACAATTTTCCATTCATCTCTCTCTTTCATCCTAATCTGATAATACCCACTTTTCAAATCAATTTTAGATAATATAGATGCACCATGCAACTCATCTAACATATCATCTACCTGAGGACTAGGGTGACTATACTTAACTGTTATGTTGTTAATGGCGCGACAGCCTACACACATTCTCCACGATCCATCTTTTTTTGGTATGTAAAGGATAGCCACAGTGCATGGACTCATGCTCTCTCACACGTATCCTTTTGATATTAAATCTTCCACTTATCTTTATATCTCATTCGTTTCCTCCATATTACACCTATAGGTAGGTCGATTAGGAATAGAAGCTCAAGGAACAAAATCGATTTGACAATCGATACCTCGAATGGGTAGGAGTCAATTCGAAATCACCTCAGAAAAGATGTCATCAAATTCCTGCAAAAAAGAAGTAATAGAAGAAGGAAGAGAAAGATCAAGCTTATTAGCGTTCAAACATGATTCTTTGTACAAGAGCACAAGGACAAAATGGTTAGAATGAATAGCACTTCTTACATCACTCATGCTTGCATAAAGACTCTTTTTTTTCTCTCTTTTATTTTCATTTACTTTTTCCCCATTTTTCTTTCCACTCAAGCTCTCCAATTTCTCTTTCTTTTTCACAGTTTCATTTTGTTTTTGTTTTTGTTTCTCTTCTTCTCTATTCATTCTTTCTTTTTCACTTAGCTCTATATCTCTTTTGATTCTTGATTGATCATCATGTACAAAATGCGTTGACAAGGGAACAAGTGTATACTTCTTATGATTCATGACAAAAGAGTAATGGTTCTTGTATCCATCATGTATGACTCTCCTATCATACTAGTAAGGATGTCCTAACAACTATGACTAGTTTGCATAGGAACTACATCACATAAGACTTCATCACGATATTTCCCTATAGCAAAAGACACTAAAACTTGCTTATCAACTCTAAGCTCTCCACAATCATTCAACCATTGCAATTTGTAAGGCTTAGGATGATCTAAAATAGGCAAACCAAGTTTCTTTACCATAAGTGTGCTGGCCACATTAGTACAACTTCCACCATCAATAATAATATTACATAACTTGTCATTAATTAAACATCTCGTATGAAAATGTTCTCATGTTGCTCATCCTCATTGTCCTTCATTTGTGCATTCAGTGTTTTACGTGTCATAAAACATTCTCTATTAAAGTCATGTAGATATTTATGTTCCTCTCCATCACTTGCATCTTCAAGAGCTGGTATGTTTTCATAAGTAGCTTCCTTATCATCGTTATCAAATTCTGACATGATCATCATGACCCTTCTATTTGGGCATTGAGAAGCAATATGTCCTACACCAGAACACTTAAAATATATAACATCACGAGGTCTGGAAGAATTTGAGTTGGTACCTTTTTATTTGTGTCTTTCATTCTCCTTGGGAATGGAACTCACTATCTTGCTCTTGAAATCAGATTTCCAAGGTTTTGAACTTGAACTAGATCCATAGGTAGACTTGGAAAGCTTCTTTTGTTTCAGTTACTTCTACACCTTCATTGCCATATGGACCATGTCCTCAACATCAACATTATGTTTTAATTCAATAATATCAACAATCTAATGATTCAATCCTTTTAAGAACCTTGCCATGGTAGCCTTGCGATCCTCCTCAATGTTTGCTCGAATCATTGCAATCTCTATCTCTTTGTGATAGCCTTCCACTTATTTGGACCCTTGAGTCAATCTCTGTAACCGTTAGTGTAGTTCCCTATAGTAATGGCCAGGAATAAAACGCTTTCTCATGATCGCTTTCATCTCTTCCCATGTATTGATAAGTCACTTTCTATTTCGTCGCCTATTCAAGATAAGCTGGTCCCACCAAATTAGGGCATTCAGTGAATTCTACTGAGACAAGACTTACCTTTTTCCCTTCGGAGTAGTTATGACAATCAAAGACTATTTCAACTTTACTTTCTTATTCAAGATATGAGTTAAGGTTAACTTTTCCTTGGCATGGTGGAATTCTTATCTTAATGCTCCCCATGTTATGATCTACATAATCATATCTCCCTCGGTTCTCCCTTGGTGCTTCAAATGTAGCATCATCAAAATCATGGTTTTCAGTTTCATTATATGTCTTGGTGTCTTATCCCTTGTCCATTAGTATTGTGGGTTTCGGTCAAAAATTGTTTTATGGTTCTTTGCATATTATCCATGGTGGCATTGTTTTTCTCCATAATAGCTTGGGTTTTCTCCAGCAAATCACAATAATCACTCATCATACGTTCATATCTCAAAACATATCCTTGTAATACATCAAATTTAAAGGCATCTACACATTTTGGTAGATCATTAGTGTTCTTGTCTCTGTATGCCATGGTGTTTAAATCTGCAAAAGAAAGTTAGAAAAATATAATAGACCTCACCAAGTTCTCTTAATTTTATTCGTCGCTCAACAATGTACTTATAACTCTTGTGTTTAACACAATTTTAATATGACTTTTTTTTTTTAAGGATGCTTACTCTCAATTGCCTTTTTCCACTCAATTCCTCTTCATATGTTCTTAATTGAATTCACAGAATAATTTAAGTTGCTTTGCCTTGTTCAACCAAGATGAATCAAGAAATATTCTTGGTGTTAAAGAAAATAGCAAAAGAAGGTAAGTTCATGGTATAAGGTGGTTTGGAATGGCTAGGTCAGTTTGGGAGGTAGTAAGGAAGTTTTCGATAAGTTTAGGTATTGGTTGGTTTGGTTGGGTTTTGATGTGGTAAAATTGGTATAGTTAGAAGTGGAATGGATTGGTAAGGTAATTGGCTATGTTATGATTTTATTTGGTAACTTAGTCTTGATCACAGTAGGAAATTGTAAATGTGCAGATTTAGTTGCCAAAAGTTTTTGGAAGATTTAGTAACTTTTAGTCCCACTAATTACACAATATTTTGGCATTTAAGGATATTTTCCTTTCTTGTGATTTGCCTCTCTTTTTTTTTCTTTTTTTTTTCTTTTTCTTTTTTATTTTATAAAAATATGGAACCAATAAGGCAACTAAGACAACAAGAAATATTAGCTCAATTTGGGTGAAATGGCTACCTAGGGTGCGCGTAGCAGGCTAGGGAGTCACAAACTAGGAATAATGTTTACGGACAAAGTGATCTAGTAGAAAGTAAAGATTGAAAGAGGAAGGGTCATAAAATAGAAGATCGTAAAAATAAATAAATAAAATTAAAAGATATAATGAACCTTAACTCTAGAGCCTTACTTTGGTACCAAATGATACGAACCTCATAAGGAACGAATCATTACGAAAGCGGAGTTTCAAGGAAAGTCTAGAAATTAAATATTTCAGAAGGTTTCGACGCCATAAGAATTTTTTCTTAACAAAACAAGAACGAATTCATGGTAAGTCTAGGTAAAACGCTACAAGCAAGTTTGACAAGTTCTAAGTTCTAATAAGAACAATGAAGAGAAAACACCTCACAATATTATTCAGTCCAAAAACTTCCGTTCCTTTACATATGAAGACTATTTATAATAGTCTTAAATCTAAACCTAATTAAATTAAAATAAAAAATTTTTAAAATACCAAAAACTAATTAAGACAAATTATAAAAAGTTTTCGTAATTGAAAATTTAATAGTTAATGCTTGAAAGTCTAAATTTAGATAGGATTTGATTTGCACTCCTTTGCTTGCAACCTTCCTTACTTAACCATGATTATGAAGTTCTCTCTAATTAATGCACTCATAGCTAAGGAAACTTCCTTTGGACAAATTTTTCTTTACGTATTATAATTCTGAAGATCTCTACAATTAACTCAATTTTCTAGCTAAGGAAACTTCCTTTGGATAAATCATTCTTTACGTATCCATGATTCTAAAGATCTCTGTAATTTAACTTAATCTTCTCGCTAAGGAAACTTCTTTTGGTCAAATCTTACAAAATAAAATTAGCAAATTATTAGATAGTTCAATTAAATAAAGACAACTTTATTAAATAAACTAACTATGGACATAATTAAATATTAACGTTCCTAATAACTAATCTAAACATGCATAAATAATAGTTATAAGCCACGGGACTCTCTCAATATTGTCATGCATCCTACTTTCACACAACAACTTTTGAACATGTGCAAATAAGACCGTTTTGAACATTTTAGCATGACTCCTCATTATAGGTCCACTAGTCCACTCCAATGGCTCCATTGATTCATTATTGAGCATTTTGACTATGTTGACATCGAAGTTAACTTTTAATTGACTTTCATTTACACTTTGATTCGCATCATTAGTGGATCATGTGACTATTGTCCTTGAGTCCCTCCAAGCCCACGTGTGAGTTTCCCCCCTTGTATGCATGATTGTGCAGATTTGTTTGCATCATAGAAGGTCCCAAAAAAGATATTTTCCTTTTTGGTTCTAAAATTTAAGGTGTAACACCCGTAATTTTAAAATTTTGTAACTTAATATCCACGGTGTTTAAAAAATTTAATAAAATAATTTGATATATTTTGGTTAAATTAAAATTTCATGTAATTTAGAATTTTTAAGTGAATTCTAAAAATTTATTTAGGCACAAAATTAATTTTATAAAGTTGGGTTATAAGTTGATTTGGATAAAGGAAATAATGCTTAGATTAATTTTAAACTTAATTGTAAATATTATAAAATATTAAAGGTTATTAGAATTTTTTTAAAAGGACAAAAATGAAAGTTTTTCAAAGTTTTACGTTATTTATATAATTTTAAAAAAGATAAGGGTCTCAATGATATTTTACATACCAAAATAAATTAAAATTGCCCTTTTCCCTTATGCATTCTTTTCCTTTTCCAATAATCATCTCCTTCCTTTTCAAAAATGACAAAAGCTTGGTCTCTCCCTCTCTCTCTCTCAATTTCCTACCAAATGGCTTTAAATTTGGCCAATTTTCTTTCGAATTTCAGTTACCGGTAAGTTTTATAGCAATTAAATTTAATAAACAAGCACGAAATAAGAAAAGATAAAAACAAAGAAAGATTAAAACTATAGGCTCAATCAAAGAATACACAAGAAAGGATGAGAATGCAGAAGTTCAATCATCAAATTAAATAAAATTTCAAAAATTATTCTTATGTTGCTTGTTGTATTCAATTTTTTTTTAATTAACCCAAGCAAGGAATTAAAATTCAACAAGAAAAACTGAAAATTCAGTACTTTGGCCATAAATTAGGAATCTTTCTTAAGTGAATTAGGTTAGTAATTCCTTTATTGATAGCCAAACAAACAACTCCTGCAAGATAGTAAGAGATTACCTTATTTACATAGGAAAACTTTGCTGAATTATTATTATTATTTTTCAAATTAAACACAAGAATTAGGTAAAATCAATCAAGAACAAAAGATAGCAAGAAAAACTCCAACAAGACACAAGACACGCAAGACACAAGAAAGACAAACAAGAAACAAGGTGATTAAAAGAAAAAAAAAATTGCAAAACTCAAAATTTTTTTTTTTTGTTTAATGACTTAACAAGTAAATATAAACTAAGAACAATATATTCAAATCCTAGAATGTTAGTACATTAAGGTCGAATATATCAGATTTATATATATATATATATATATTTGACTCAATGAACACAGAATTAAACACATATGATATAATAACCTAACCTTAGAACCAAACTCTGATAGCAATTGATGTGAACCCGTAGGCAAAGTAGCCTAAAAATCCATGAACAAGTGAATCATAACTCGAAAAGCCAATATGATTAGATTATGAACTCTAGACCCGTTAAAAAACTCGTTTTAAGAACCTAGGTTGCAAAAAGATGATGCTACAAAAGATTGCAAAACCTTTAATAAGTCTAAGTTCATACAAGAATTCAAAAAGAATTACTAACAAATTCTCACAAAGTTTCAAAATTTTATTTATCAAGAGTTGTTTCAAAATAACATCATAAAGTTGTTTAACTACTAATACTCTAATACTACCTTTATAGGCATGCATGTTCTAGTAGAACTAGGACTCTTAATCTAAACTTAATACCCACAGTTATTGTAGCAAACCCACAAAAATAGGCATTGTTTCTTTAAAACATTGAAAGTCCTAAAACCCTTGTTTTCTTTAAACACTAGAAAACTCTAAAGCCCTTGTTTCTTTTAAATATTAGAAAATGCTAAAACTCTAATTTCCTTTAAACACTACGAAACCTTAAAACCCTTGTTTCCTTTAAACATTAGGAAACTCTAAAATAAGCTAAAACAAGTAATAAAAATAATTATGAGCTGTTTAATTAATTGTATCAGCCTATTAACATAATAATAATATAGACTAAAACAATTAAATAAAATTATATTAAGCCCACATGTAGAATACAATGTAGCCACGTATGTCTATATGTCTTCACTCTTGAATTTGAGCTTTAATGACTTGTAGAACATACACCAAGTTTGGTTCTTCATCTCACAAACCTATCTTCCATGATGTAAAGCCTTTTATCTGACGTCTATGTATGGTTTTAGTCATTGTCCTTTGAACAAGCCCATTCATTATCTCTTTGATTTTATTTGCAAGTGACCTTATAATGTACCATCCGAAACATGCAACGGATCTTGAACAACTTGATCAAGTTATGGAGTATCTTAGATTCCATCACATATGCTTAAGGTTTCACTCAAATTTCTTCAAAATTTCATCACACTTGACAAAAATGCTTTCAAATGTCATAGTTATTGCCAAAAATGATATAAAATACCATAAAAAGTCATTGTTTTTGTCGAAAATACTCAGTTGTTCAAAAGCGTCTCCATTTTTGCAAAAATCGCTCAAAATGTTTTAAAGCATTAGTGGTTAAACCAAAATTGCTCTAAAATGTTGTAATATATAGCATTTTCTACAAAAAAAAAAAACCTCCAAAATTTTCAAAATACATTAAAATGTCACTGTCTTTCCCAAAAAGGCCGTACAATCATTTAACATGCCAATATCCTTACCAGAAATACTCTAAAATACTGTAAATCGTTGCCAATTTCATCAAAAACTATCTAAAATGTTCTAAACCATCACTGTTTCGCCAAAACCGTTCTAAAATGCCATAAAATATCGTCTTTGTCAAAATTGCTCCATGATCATAAATGCCATCGTTATTGCTAAAAATGCTACAAAATCCCATAAAATGTCTTTGTTTATGACAAAAACAATTTGAAAAGCTTTAAAGCATCACTATTTTTCCCAAAAACGTTTTAAATTATGTAAAACATCATCGTTTTAAAAAAAAAAACTCCAAAATGTTTTAAAGCGTTAGCTATTTTGCCAAAATTGCACTAAAATACTATAAAATATCACCGCTTTTGACAAAAACACTTAAAAATGTCATTGTTATTAGCAAAAATAATTAAAATGCAGTAAAACGTGTCATTTTCCCCAAACACTCTAATCTTTTTTAAAACGACACTGTTTTTGCTAAAATCGTACTAAAAAGTTATTAAAAAATCATCATTTTTGACAAAAACACTCCAAAATATTCTAACATGTCACTGTTTTTTTTTTTCAAAACCACTCTAAAATGCTTTAAATATTCATCGTCATTGCCAAAAACAATCTAAAATGTTCAAAAGTGATGTGAACCCGTAAGTAAAGTAGCCTAAAAACCTACAAATAAGTAAACCATAACTTGAAAAACCAATATGATCAGATTACTAATTCTAAACTCGTTGAAGAATTTGTCTCAAGAACCTAGGTTGCAAAGAGATGATGCCACAAAAGATTGCAAAGCCTTTGATAAGTCTAAGTTTATGCAAGAATTTAAGGAAAATTACTCATAAGCTCTCACAAATTTTCATAATTTTATTTATTAAGAGTTGTTTTAAAATAACAAGTTAAAGGTGTTTAAACACGAAACAACTTGTATGCAGCACTGTAACAATCTTAGCTCATGGCACTATAGCAAACCCTTATCTACGAATACTATAGCAAGCTCTAGCTGTGGGCACTGTAGCAACCAACAAAAATAAGCTTTGTTTCCTTTTTAAATATTAAGAAACCTTAAAACAAAATATTATAGCAATTAAAACAAGAAATCCTAAAATAAGCAATAAAAATAACTATGAGCTATTTAATTAATTGTAGCCGCCCATTAACATAACAAAACTAAAACAATTAAACAAAATTATATCAAGCCCACATGTAAAATACAATGTGGCCACATATGACTATGTTTTCACTCTTGGTCTTAGGCTTCAATGACTTGTAGTACATGCACCAATACTGATTCTTGATCTCGTAAGCCTATCTTTCATGATGTAGAGCCCTTTGTCTGTCGTCCATGTATGGTTTCAGTCATGATCCTTTGAATAAGCCAATTCATTACCTCTTAAATTTTCTTTGCACGTGACCTTGTAATAGGACCATCCGGAACATACAATGGATCTTAAACAACTTGATCAACTTGTGAACCATCTTGGATTCCATCATTCCCTCTCTTCTCAAAAGGATTCATCCTCGAATCTGCATCAAATAAAGTTAAATCAGAAACATTGAAAGTAGCAAAGACATTATACTCACCTAGAAGATCCACTTTGCCGGCATTGTCATTAATCTTTTCAAGTATTTAAAATGGATCATCTCCATTCAACATCAACTTGGATTTCCTATGATTCGAAAACCACTCATTACATATATGTACTCAAAACCAATCTCCTAGCTCAAATGTCACAAGATGCCTTCCTTTATTAGTTTGAGATGCATAATACTCATTCCTCTTCTCAATTTGAAGCCGTGCCTACTTATGAATGAATATCACAAGTTCGGCTTTCTTTTTTTCATCTAAACTAGCACACTCGTCAATCGGTAAAAGAATCAAATCCAAAGCTGTTAGTGGGTTAAATCCATAGACAACCTCAAAGGGAGAAAATGAAGTAGTAGAATGAATGCTCCTATTATATGAAAACTCAATGAATGGCAAACAATCTTCCCAAAATTTCAAATTCTTATTAATAACAGTGCGCAAAAGTTAAGATAAAGTTCTATTAACAATCTCCGTTTGACCATCGGTTTGTGGATGATAAGTAGTAGAAAACAAAAGTTTAATATCTAACTTTCCCCACAATACTTTCTAAAAGTAACTAAGGAACTTAACATCCCTATCCAAAACAATAGTCCTAGGCACTCCATGTAGTCTCACTATCTCTTTAAAGAATAGGTCAACAATGTTTGTAACATCATCAGTCTTATGGCATGCAATGAAATGCGCCATTTTGCTAAACCTATCTACGACCATAAAAATAGAATCTCTACCCTTCTTAGTTCTTGGCAATCCAACACAAAGTTCATAGATATGTCAACCCAAGGTGTCACAAGAATTGGCAACAGAGTATACAACCCTTGAGGTAAAACCCTAAATTTGGCCTTTCTATATGCAATGTAACGATCACAAATGCGAATCACATCCTTTTTCATCCTAGGCCAATAAAAATGTTCATGCAACATGTCTAAGGTCTTGTTAACACCAAAATGTCCTATTAAACCACTAGAATGTACCTCTCGCACAAGTAACTATCTCAAGAACAATTAGGCACACACAACTTAGTTTCTTTAAACAAATATCCATCATGCTTATAAAACTTATCATATGCACCCCTATCACATGCTAAATATATACCAATAAAATCAGAATCAGTGGTATACAATTCTTTAACAAACTCGAAACCAAGTAATTTTAAACTCAAAGAGGTAAGATGTCACGCCCTTTTACTTACTTTTAACCTCAAATACCAATCTCACATTTAATATACAATGCACTACTTTTATTATACAAGTTCTACATAGTTCAATTTACATAAGTTATTATGCATACAAGTCTATATTCATTACTTAACTAACCTACAATTACACATATCCAAAAACTTCAAAGTATGCCTAAAACCCTCGCTTGCATCCTTTGTCATCTCTCTGTGCTATTATCTGAAAAATAGAATTTTTCAATAAAGAGTGAGATACAAATCTCAGTAAGCATATCATGCACATTTTTATATGTCGATGCAGAACATAATATAAAAATTAAAACAATCAAAGCATTTTCGAACTTTTCCAAACACATAGAATTTATTCATATAATATGCACGCATTCAAAATGCCTTAATTAGTTAGTGTCACCTATACCAACGGTGACCTGGTTTCAGGACATAATTATGTGTTTCACATATAACGGTCATTTTTATATTCATATAACAGAAATATGTGCGATGCGTTAAACAGAATTCTTACTAGCCTAAAAGCTTTACATTTAACACAAAACTTGGTTAGGTCAGAATAACATACTAATGACTAAGCTATAACATACATTTTATTAAAATATCTCACACATCGACAATATTTCATAATTATTTTGTAAATGCGATATCGGCGTAAACATTCAAATTCTCAAACATTTCACTAATATCTCTTAAAATCGCATTAGCGTACCAAACATTAAAATCACATTTTTCATCATAATATCGAATATCGCAAAGTTTCAAAACATTAAAATGCATGCATGATCTACTTACTTTTGTTCCCGCTCTTTCCGAGTATGTTTTAATATTAATGTTGCGTACCTAAAATAAATTAACACAATCTATTTCAGTCACACATTTATATTCGTCGCTACGTTCCTACGACATTCACATTTTCCGAACTCGATATTTTTTTAATTCTTAACATAGACTTATTACCATATTCATGTCATTTTATCATTTTATACATATCTATACTTGTACATATATAACTTTTAGAAACACACACATTTGGCAAAAAATTTCCAAATTCAAGAAGTGTTGCCGTTCTCCGCCAATTCATTTTCCGACAACACCCACATTATCAAATTCTAAACACTCCAAATCATTACATACAAACTCAGCCTACCGAAATCACCGAGATTCAATTCCAATTCACAATTACGCTATTCCAACTCCACAAGTAACATCCACTTACACACACACACACACACACATATATATACATTTATTATTACACTTCCTTTCTTTTCCTCATCGTTCAATTTTCCACTAATTAGCACAATAATCATTTTTCATTTAAACACTATATAACATTAATGCAATTCCATTTCTAATTTACACATTTTAATATTAACACAATACAATTTTTAATTTCCACACTTCAATTAATCATTAATAATATCAGTTTTATCCCTCTCTAATTCCTATTACAATTTAGCACTAATAATATTAATTTATCCATAACTAATTTTTTATTACAATGAGGCATTAAAACATGAATTTGTTCATCTTTAATTCCTACTACAATTTACCCATCACCTACACATGTTCTAATTTCCACCAATTTCCACTATTATCACAACATAATAGAACTCCCACCAATTTACACAATTACAACAATATGATAATAACAATATTCATTTTAAACACATATATAAAATTGTTCATATCTAACTCCCTGAATTACAACTTAAATTAATAATATAAATTCTAATAATATACTTTCTAACAATAATCTAAACTTATTGACCATAAAATCATAAATTCCAAATCAATAACATTAAAAAAACTCACCAAATAAATAAAGTTCTTTTCTCTTTTCCTTTCTTTCCTTTCCTTCCTTTTTTTCCTTTCTTTCTTCACCCTTTCTCTTTTCTCACTTTGCTTGTATGTAATCCTTA
Source organism: Cedrela odorata (assembly GCA_035584115.1). Lineage (NCBI taxonomy): Eukaryota > Viridiplantae > Streptophyta > Magnoliopsida > Sapindales > Meliaceae > Cedrela > Cedrela odorata. The sequence goes on from JAXCLQ010011239.1 coordinate 14,977, forward strand.
TTTCTCAAATTGAAAACATCCAATTTATTTAAGTATAATTGCTTAAAACACATGGATAGCTTGGATTACTTCAACTCAAATCCAATGGCTCTCCTTTTTCCACCTAATATTCATCAATTATTAATTAATTCTAATTTCTTAAAACACATAGACGGCTTAGATTAATTCAACCTATCCAAGAGACCATATTTAGCCACCTCATTTTCCACTAACTTAGCCTTTATGTTCATCCTTATCTATCTTACAAAACAAGCCTAAAATTGTGTCAAGTGAATGGTTTAGATTAAAGCAAATGGATGGTTAGGATTGTGTAGAGAATTTTGGCCAAAACTTAGTATTTTATATATTTATTTATTTATTTTACTTTATTAATTACATATATATAAACTTGGGCTTAGGCTTAAATAATATAAACTCGGGCTTGGGCCTAACTAATTAAATTAGGCTCAATACATATATATATATATAATATTCTTGGCCCACTTAATTTTATTTTAATCTATAATCTAAAATTTTAAAAATGACCTTGTTAACAATAATATTTCCATTTCTATCCTTCATGTCTACTACATTTTTCAAACTTACAAAAATACCCTTATAAATTTACTTTATATTATTTCTTGAAATTATAATACTTAATACTCTAATAAGTATATTTACAGTCATAGCTATGCGTTTTACAAAAGAAATTGTAGGTGTTACAATTCTCCCTTACTTACAAAAATTTCCTCCCCTAAACTTAATAAGCCTTCTCTTCTTCATTGAAAATGCTGAGAATATTTTTCTCGAATTTTCGCTTCTCGTTCCCATGTGGCTTTCTCTACATCGTGATTCCTCTACGACACTTTCATTAAGGGAATCTTCGGAATGTAATTGCTAAACCTTATGGTTTAAAATCTGAACAGGAACCTCCTCATAAATCAAATCTTTTTTAAGCCGAAGTGGTTCATAACTCAACCTATGTATAGGATTAACAATGTATTTGCATAGCATTGATACATGAAATACATTATGCATTCCAGACAAATATGATGGGAGAGTAAGTCGATAAGCCACATCCCCTACTCTTTCTAGAATCTCAAACGGACTAATAAACCTAGGGTTTAATTTCCCTTTGTAGATCATCATCCCTAAGTATACAAAGTCTTTCTTCAAAATACAATGCTCCATCCTCAGCTATTGCAAACCCCATTTTTTCCACCTCCTGGAACTTCTTTCGAAACCTTCTTCAAGTACTGATCCTCCTTTTGATCATCCTTAATTCTTTAGATCAATGTTGGTTACACTATCAAATGGGTTATATATGAGTTGTCAGCCTTTCTTACTACTTTAATTTGATTTCTATTAAGGTCTAATAAAATCTACTTCTGAGTGGTTATAAGTGTGGCCAGCCGTCTCGAAGACTTCCGACTCAAGGCATCAACCACTACATTTTCTTTTTTAGGATGATAGTTAATTGTATATTCATAGTCCTTCACTAATTCCAACTATCTCCTTTGCCTCAAGTTCAACTCTTTCTGAGTAAATAAATATTTCAAGCTTTTATGGTCTGTAAAATTTGGCATGTTTTTCCATAAAAATAATGTATCCAAATCTTTATGGCAAAAACCACTACTACTAATTCTAAATCATGAGTAGTATAGTTTTGCTCATGATCCTTAAGCTGCTTAGAAGCATAAGCTATAACCTTCCCATGTTACATCAATACACAACATATGCCTTTCCTCGAGGCATCACTATATATTATATATTCTCCACCACTAGATGGAATTGTCAAAACCAATGCTATCACCAAACAATTCTTAAGCTCCTGAGGACTTCTTTCACATTCCTCACTTCATACAAATTTTGTATCTTTCCGAGTTAGCTTTGTCAAGAGTGAAGCCAATTTAGCAAAACCTTCTATTAATCTCCAGTAATATCCTGTTAAACCTAAGAAACTCCTTACTTCTATGACCGTTGAGGGTCGCTCCTAGTTAACTATTGTTTCAACTTTAGCCGGATCAACAGATATCACATCCTTGTTCACCATAGACCTCAAAAATATCACTTGTTTATGCCAGAATTCACATTTCTTAAACTTAGCATACGACTTCTTTTTCCTAAGGGTTTGAAGCACTATCCTCAATTATTCCTTATGGTCATCATCACTCTTCAAATACAAAAATATATCACCAATAAATACAATCACAAATTGATCCAAGTATGGCTGAAACTATAACACTCGCAATTTCTTTTGTAGAATACATAGTTATGATTGTAAATATACTTGTTAGAGTATTAAATGTTAGAATTTTGAGAAATAATATAAAGTAAATTTATAAGAGTATTTTTGTAAGTTTGGAAAATGTAGTAGACATGAAGGGTAGAAATGAAAATTTCATTGTTAACAAGGTCATTTTTAGAATTTTAGATTATGGATTAAAATAAAAAAAATAAAGTGGGCTAGGAATATATATATATATATATATATGTATGTATTGGGCTTAATTTAATTAGTTAGGCTCAAACCCAATTAGTAAGCCCAAGCCCAATTGGTTATGTTTAAGCCTAATTATCCAAGTTCAAGCCCAAGCCCAAGTATACATATATATGTGTGTGTGTGTGTGTGTGTGTGTGTGTGTGTGTGTGTGTGTGTGTGTGTGTGTGTGTGTGTGTGTGTGTGTATGTAATAGAGTAAAATAAATAAATAAATAAATGAATAAATATTAAGTTCTTGGCCAAAATTCTCTACACAATCCTAACAATCCATTTGCTTTAATCTAAATGCTCCACTTGTCACAATTCTAAGCATGTTTTGTAAAAGGATAAACATGAGTCATGTTAGTGGAAAATGAGGTGGCTAAATGTGGTCCCTTGAATTGGTAGAAGTAATCTTAACCAACCATGTATTTAAGTAATTAAATTAAATTAGCTAGTGGAAAATGAGGTGGCTAAATATGGTGCATTGAATTGGTTGAATGAATTCTAGCCCTTCTTGTGTTAATGAGTTAAAATGTTAGCTTTTAACATTTCAAAATTGAAAGCAAAGGAGACATTTACATGAGAGAAGATAAGGCAAATAGAGAAAGGAAGAAAAGAGGAAAGGAAGGAAAAGAAGAAAAGAAGAAGAAAAAAGAAGGAAAAAGGGAAAATTTTGGTAAGTTTAAATCTTTCCCATTTAAAGTTTTATTATTAGGTGCTTAAAATAATAGTAGACTTTGTATTTTCATGTGACATTAGGAAATTAGAATTGGTTATTGTTATTATTATGATGTTATGATAGTGCAAATCAGTAGGAGTTTTATTGTTATGTTGTTATAATGGTATGAATTGGTGGAAAATTGAAATTGGTGGAAATTAGAATATGTGTATGTCATGGGATGGTAGTAGGTATTAAAGATGAGCAAATTCATATTTTAATGCCAAATTGTAGTAGGAAATTAGTTATGGCTAAATTGATATTATTAGTGCTAAATTGTAGTTGGAATTAAAGAAAGACAAAATTGATATTATTAATGATTAATTGAAGTGTGAAAATTGGAAATGGTATTGTGTTAATGATTAATTGAAGTATGGAAATTGGAAATGGAATTGTGTTAATGTTATATAGTGTTTTAAATGAGAAATGGCTATTATGTTAATTGGTGGAAATTTAATAGAAGTGTAATAATAAATATGTTTATATATATATATATATATATTGATGTTAAAAATGTGGATTTGGAATGGCATATTTGGAAAATTGGAATTGAATCTCGGCAATTGTTGGTAAACCGAGTTTGTGTGATATAATTGAGAGTGTTTTGGAATTTGATAATACGGTGTTGTCGAAAAACGGTAATACTTGACAAATTTAAAATTTTATGCCAAAAGTATTTTTCGAAAATGGTTGTAATAAATATATTTAGTTATATGTATGTATTGGTATATATAGAATAGTGAATGAAGTAAATATGATGATAAATATATTTTAGGAATTCATTAAATATCAAATTGGGAAATGTAGATGTCGTAGGTAGGTAGCGACAAGTATAAATGCATAACTGAAATAGACTGTGTTAATTTGATTTAGGTACGCCACATTAATCTAAGAACATACTCGGGAAGAGTGGAAACAAAAGTAAGTGGATCATGCATGTATTTTAATGTTTTGAAATTATACGATTTTCAATGTTGTGATAAAATAAAAAATGTGATTTTAAAGTTTAGTACGCCAATGCAATTCTACGAAATAATTCTATGAAATGTTTGTGAATTTAAATGTTTACACTGCTATCGCATTTAAAAAATGAATATGAAATGTTGTCGATGTGTGAAATATTTGAAAAATAATGTATTTTATGACTTAGTCATAAGTTATGCTATTTTGACCTAGTTGAATCTCGTGTTTATTACAAGGATTGTGGATTAGTAAGAATTCTATTTAATGCATTGCACATGTTTCTATTATATGAATATGAAAATGACCACTACATACGAAATACGTAATTACTTTCTAAATCCAGGTCACCGCGAGTGCAGATGACACTAATTGACTAAACTGTTTTGAATATGTTTACATTGTGAATAAATTCTATGTGTTTGGAAAAGTTTGAAAATGCTTTAGTTATTTAAACTGTCATATTATGTTATGTATCGACACATAAAAACATGTTTTGATTTGCTTATTAAGATTTGTATCTCACTCTTTATTGTAAAAATTTTATTTTTCAGATAATAGCACATAAGGGTGACCAAGTACGGAGTGAGGGTACTAGCCATATTTGAAATTTTGTTTGACATATGTAATTGTAGGTTAGCGAAATAATGTGTATAGACTTGTATGTATAAAAACTTATGTAAATTGAATTATATGGAGTTTGTGTAATAAAAGTGATTATTGTATATTATATATGTTAAAAATATTTGAGGTTAAATGTATAAGTTAAGGACAGAAACAACTTATTCATTAAATCCATAAATATGGCTGGGGTATTTATTAACATAAAAGGCATCACCAAAAATTCATAATGTTTATACCGAGTACGAAAAGCAGTATTTGACATATCCTCTTTCTTAACTCTGATCTAATAATATCCCAATCTCAAATCAATTTTGGAAAATACACTCGCTCCCTGCAACTGGTCAAACAAATCATCAATCCGAGGCAAATGATACTTATTCTTTATTGTGATTGATTCAATCTCCTATAATCAATACACAATCTTAGGGTGTCATCTTTCTTCTTAACCAACAATACCAAAGCACCCCAAGATGAAATGTTAGGACGTACAAAACCCTTATCTAACAATTCCTGCAATTGACTCTTTAATTCCTTTAATTCTACAGGTGTCATTCTATATGGTGTTATAGAAAGGGGCGATATACCTAGTGCTAACTCAATACCAAACTCAATCTCCCTTTCAGAAGGTAACTCGGGCAAATCCTTTAGAGCACATCTTAAAATTCTGAGACTACAGGAATATCTTCCACACACACCTCAGTCTCACCCCCTCTTAACCACATAGGCTAAGAAACTTTCACACCCTTTTTCTAATAACTTCTTGCCTTAATCACACTTATTAACCCTTGACTCATCACTGATCGTCTACCCTAAAAACTGAATTCTGGTTGATCAGGAATGTTAAACACTACTTTCTTAGTAAAACAGTTTATTACCATATGATAAGCAGCTAGCCAATCCATTCCTAAAATAACATCAAAATCACACATCTCTAAGGAAATAAATCTACAATAAATTCTCACTCCCTCATACTAATTTTACAGGCTTTGTAAACCCATTGTATCATCACAATTTCAACCATAAGTGTGGCCACAGACATCACATACTTTAAAGATTCAGGAGGTTTATTAAAAAAAACAACCAAATGCACACGACACAAAGGAATAGGTAGCACTAGGATCAAACAATACTTTAGCTTCTTTATCAAAAAGAGTCAATGTGCTTGTTGCCACTTCGTTTGACGCTTGTGAATCCTGCTTAGTGAGAGGTTATACACATCCTGGTACCTTCTGCTTCTTATTCTGGTTTTCTATTCCACTATCTTTAATATCTACCTGCCTATTCGGACAGTCTTTAATTGTATGCCCTCACTTTCTGCAACCAAAGTAAGCTCCTGACACCTGATGGCAAATTCCATGATGGAATTTCCCACAAGATTCACAGGGAGTAAGTATCATTTGCATTACTTGCCTGTTACTGCCCATATCTCTAAAATTAACTCCTCTCGAAACAAGTTTATCTCTATTACCCTATTGAAATGGAGGTCTTTATGTTCTGCTACTACTATCCCCTTGCCTTACATCTCATCTCTTCCTGATGAACTGTTCCCGAGCTTTTTAAGACTCCGCCAAATCCCTTTCTGCAAAAATTATTGGGTCTACCAAATCTGCATACATGTTCAATTTTAGGATGGACAACCACGACTTGATTGCTAAACGCAACCCTTCGAGGAAATGCTTACATGTACTTTGCTTATTTGCAACCAAGGTCGTAGCAAATAAAGACAAAGTTGTAAATTCCGCCTCATATTCCATCACCGATTTATCTCCTTGCACCAGTTTTAGGAAATCCACCTCCATATTATCTTTGACCCGTTGTGGAAAATAATTCTCCAAGAAAGCTTTTTCAATCAAGTTCTCAGCAATCTAGCTTTGGACTCCCACCATTGATCTGCTTCTACTTGTAATACAAACGAAGCAAACACTACTTTTTGCTCCTTACTACAACCGAGAGCTATAAATATTTTCTCCACTTGCTTAATCTATGCTTCTGCCGCCATTGGATTTATGCTTCTTTTAAATATCGGCGGATCCAACTTCTTAAATTGCTTCAAAGTTACTACTCTATTGTTATGCTTATCACCATTAAGTCAGTTCTCACTTCCTTTACTTCTCAGGGCACCACTGCCTCGAGCAATACCCTCATTTAATTTATTTCGTTGTTCCATTATCCTCATCATCATGTTAATGATAGGATTCTCATTCCCAACATCTCTTGCAGGCTTCCCCGCTCTATTAACATTCTGAGGGGCCCTTGAACTAGATGCATTAGCTTTTGATTTTTCTCTATGAGACATTCTCCTCTATTGAAATAATTATATTAGAGATATATAAGTCGTTAATATTTAAAGAATACAACCACACATTAGAATCTTCCTTATTTATCTACACTCCTCTAAAGAATAGATATAACATAATCCAACAATTCCTCAATGTAAAGTTATAGTACAATAACATATTATATATCATTATATTATAATATAACAAGATCATTCTTACATTAACTAAAAAATTTACAATCTTTTTAAAAAAACCTACATAAATATATAACAAAAAGAACAACCCACATAACTAAAGTCATAACTACAAAAAGATTAAAGTACATATATATATCTACTTATAAAACATCTTAGTAGGGTTAGGCCCAACACTCCTTCAGTCATTCGGATTCCTCATGATCTTTGGCAGTTCAAAAGGTCTTTCTACCTTAAAAGGAAAATGTGCCAATGTTACCGGTCTTCTTTTACTACTCTCACCTCTTAAGTTTCTATTCACCCTTCTTGCCCAACTTTTTGATGATCTAAAAACATTATTATACCTCCTTATCCAATGTAAACGCCAGACCATAAGTTTATTCCGATTTATTTCCTTGCCATAAACTCTTAAGCCCTTAAGTGTATCGTTCTTAACTTCCTCGGAAACTCCCTAACCTAAATTAGTGTCCGAAAACCACATGTTTCTTCCCTGATACCTTCTACGATAACTGGCACTCACTCTCGCTCTATTCTTGTCAGCCTAAAGTTTTCTCAAGTCTTTCACAAGAACACCTCCTAAAGCACATTGGTCTCTTCTATCAAAACACGTCCATAGGTCGTACTTAGCTCTAGCTATCTTCATCCAAAATGAAATAAGGTTAAAATTCCACAAAATATTCGCAATTATACTCAATTAAAGAATAATTGTCAAATATTTATTATTATATTACTATTACATATATATATATATATATATACATATATGTATATTTTATGTACATTTTTCTTATGCTTCCTAATTAACTTTAAGTTTACAGAATCCTAACCGAAGCTCTATTACCACTAAATGTCACACCCCTTTACTTACTTTTAACCTCAAATAACAATCTCACATTTAATATACAATGCACTACTTTTATTACACAAGTTCTACATAGTTCAATTTATATAAGTTATTATACATACATACACATTACTTAGCTAATTATATATATCCAAAAACTTTAAAGTATGCCTAATACCCTTGCTTGCAGCCCTTGTCACCTTTATGTGCTATCTAAAAAATAGAATTTTTGAATAAATAGTAAATACAAATCTTTGTAAGCATATCATACATGGTTTTATATGTTGATGCAGAATATAATATAAAAATTAAAATAATTAAAACAGTTTCGAACTTTTCCAAACACGTAGAATTTATTCATATAATATGCACACATTTAAAACGACTTAGTCAGTTAGTGTCACTTGCATCTACGGTGACCTGATTTTAGAACGTAATTACGTATTTCGCATATAGCAATTATTTTCATATTCATATGACAGAAACATGCACGACGCGTTAAATAAAATTCTTACTAGCTTGAAAGCCTCCCATTTAATACGAGACCCGGTTATGTCAGAATAACATACTAATGACTAAGCAATAAAATGTATTTTATTCAAATATTTCATATATCGACAACATTTCATAATTATTTTGTAAATGTGATATCGGCGTAAACATTCAAACTCTCAAACATTTCACTAAATCTCATAAAATCGCATTAGCGTACCAAACATTAAAATCACATTTTTTATCATAATATCGAATATCGCAAAGTTTCAAAACATTAAAATACATACATAATCTACTTACTTTTGTTCCCATTATTCCCGAGTATATTGTTATATTAATATTGCGTATCTAAAATAAATTAACATAATCTATTTTAGTCACACATTTATATTCGTCGCTACATTCCTACGACATTTACATTTCCCGAACTCGACATTTTTTGAATTCCTAACATAGATTTATTACCATATTCACATCATTCTATCATTTTATACATGTCTATACTTATACATATATAACTTTCAAAAACACACACATTTGGTGGAGACATTTTGAATTCATCAAGTGATGTCGTTTTCTGCTAATTCATTTTCCGACAATACCTGCATTATCAAATTTTAAACAGTCCAAATCATTACATACAAACTCGGCTAACCGAAATCACTGAGATTCAATTCCAATTCACAATTATGCTATTCCAACTCCACAAGTAATATCCACTTACACACACACACACACACACACATATACATGTATTATTATACTTCTATTCTTTTCCTCATCATTCAATTTTCCACCAATTAGCACAATATCTATTTCTCATTTAAACACTATATAATATTAACACAATTCCATTTCCAATTTCCACATTTTAACATTAACACAATACCATTTTTAATTTTCACACTTCAATTAATCATTAATAATATCAATTTTATCTCTCTCTAATTCCTATTGCAATTTAGCACTAATAATATTAATTTATCCATAACTAGTTTCCTACTACAATGAGGTAATAAAACATGAATTTGTTCATCTTTAATTCCTACTACAATTTACCCATGACCTACACATGTTCTAATTTCCACCAATTTCCACCATTATCACAACATAATAAAACTCCCACCAATTTACACAATTACAACAATATGATAATAACAATATTTATTTTAAACACATATAGAACATTATTCATATCTAACTCTCTAAATTACAACTTAAACTAATAATATAAATTCTAATAATATACTTTCTAATAATAATCTAAACTTAGTAACCGTAAAGTCATAAATTCCGAATCAATAACATTAAAGAAACTCACCGAATAAATAAAGGTCCTTTCTCTTTTCCTTTCTTTCCCTTCTTTCCTCTTTTCCTTTCTTTCTTCACCCTTTCTCTTTTCTCACTTTGTTTGTACATAACCTTTACTTCTCAAATTGAAAATATCAAATTTGTTTAAGTATAATTACTTAAAACACATAGATGGCTTAGATTACTTCAATCCAAATCCAATGGCTCTCCTTTTTCCACCCAATTTTTGTTAATTATTAATTAATTCTAATTTCTTAAAACACATGGATGGTTTAGATTAATTCAACTAATCCAAAGGACCACATTTAGCCACTTCATTTTCACTAACTTAGTCTTTATGTTCATCTTTATCCATCTTACAAAACAAGCCTAGAATTGTGCCAAGTGAATGGTTTAGATTAAAGCAAATTGATGGTTAGGATTGTGTAGAGAATTTTTGCCAAAACTTAGTATTTTATTTATTTATTTATTTTACTTTATTAATTACATATATATAAACTTGGGCTTAGACATCATTAATTAGGTTTAGGCTAACTAATTAAATTAGGCCCAATACATATATATATATATATATATATATATTATATTCTTGGTCCATTTAATTTTATTTTAATCCATAATCTAAAATTTCAAAAATGACCATTTAACAATAAATTTTTCATTTCTACCCTTCATGTCTACTATATTTTTCAAACCTACAAAAATACCTTTATAAATTTACTTTATATTATTTCTCAAAATTCTAACACTTAATACTTTAATAAGTATATTTACAATTGTAGCTACGTGTCAATATCCTAACAGTCATTTAAAATGTCATATCCTGACAAAAAATACTTTAAAATACCACAAATGATCACTGTTTTATTAAAACCTCTCTAAAATGTTCTAAAGTGTCATCGTTCTCGCAAAATCACTCTAAATTCTTTAAAATGATATCGGCTCTACCTACTATTGTAACACCCGCAATTTTAAAATTTTGTAACTATAACATTCATGGTATTTAAGAAATTTAATCGAATAATTTAATTTTATTTGGTTAAATAAAATTTCATGTAATTTAGAATTTTTAGGTGAATTCTAAAATTTTATTTAAGCATAAAATTAATTTCATAAAGTTGGGTTATGAGTGGATTTGGATGAAGGAAATAGTGATTAGATTAATTTTGTTCTTAATTGTAAAGATTTTGAAATATCAAAGGTTATTTTAGAATTTTTTAAAAGGACTAAAATAAAAGTTTTTTAAAATTTTAAATTTTTGTATAATTTTAAAAAGAATAGGGGTTTAATTGAAATTTTACCACCCAAAATAAAACAATTTGACTTCTCTTTCTCTCCAATTTGTAGCCATTTTTCTTCAATTTCAGCAAGCACCGAAACCATTTTCTCCCCCTCTCTCTCAAATTTTGGCCAAATTATATCGAATTTGAGCAATTTTCTTTCAAATTCTAGTTACCGATATGCTTTATAATGCGTAAGAAGCTTGAATTTTGATTTTAAGTATGAATTGAAATTAAAAATTACTATTTATCCTAGAAAATTTTACTTAATTTTATAGAGAAAATGTTAAAATTATGTTGAATTGGAGTAGAAAATATAATATTATATTAAATTTGCATTAATTAGAGTGTTTGTGGGAAGAAATTAGGATAATTTGCTCAGTACCTAGCAACAGTAACTCCGACATGAACAGTCTTTTTACTACAATAAATTCGGTATAAACACTATTTTTGCTACAGTATTTAGATCAAAACCGTATTTGTTTGCTTAGTTGAAAATATATAAATTTGAGATAGTCAGAAATGAAATTTAGAATAAATTTGCCATGATAATTGATTATTGAAAATATAAAAAATGACATTAGTTAGTTAAACTTATTTAAATACATTAAAGTAAGGAATTTAGTCATATTTTACGTGAAAATTGCATTTAATGCAATTATAATAATTATTTAAATAGTAAAATTCATAAGTTACGCATGTGTGGTATTAGGTTATAATGATCCAAGAGAAGGACTAAGTAGGCATAAGGGTTGTTAGTGGGACTGGTTACCCTCCCTTTGAAAATAATATAAAAATTGAGAATTTTAAATATTTTATATGCTGATATCAAATTCATGAAATGATTGTTGAAAATGATGTCGATGTGTGAATATTATGAATAAAAATGATTTATGACTCTAGTCGTTAGTTAATATTTATTCTTATTTGGCTAGGTCTGGTGTCAAATGCTAAACTTGTGAGTTATTTAGAATCTTGTTTAATGTGCTATGCATGTTTCTGTTATGTTTGAAATGGAAAGATTGTCCGTTTTAAGTAGAATACGTGATCACGTTCTAGATCCGGGTCACCGTAGGTGCAGGTGACACTAACTGATTGATCCATTCTGAAAATGTTTGAAATATGAATGAATTCTTGTGTTAATTGATAGTTTAACAATTCATTGATCCGTTTGTGCAAATATTATTGCTTTGAAAAGAAAAGAAATATGTTCTGCATCACATCAACATTAGAAAAACTTACATGATTTACTTACTGAGATTATATCTCACTCTTTATTGTAAAAATTTTATTTTTTATAAAATAGTACGTAGAAGTGACAAAAGATGCCTGCAATGTTAGTTAAGTATAAATGAAAATTTTAGTTTATGTGTAATTAATAGAATAATTATAAGTTTGAGAACTAGTTATATAGATAACTCTTTGTATGTGTAAGAAATGTAGAAATTATAGACATTTAAGAAACATGTAATAATAATATTTTTTGTATGAAATGATGTAGCATTATGTAATAATGTTTATTAAATAAGTATGAGAATGGAGTCTTACAAATATTCTTTAAAATAGTTGAAAACTTCACTGTTATTGCAAAAAAATGCCACAAAATAACATACAACATCATCATTTTCGTTGAAAATGCTCTAAGACATTACTATTTTTGCTAAAAAAAAATGCTTTAAATCAACATAAACCATCACCGTTTATGACAAATACACTTTAAAATATTCTAAAGTGTTATGTTTGCTAAAATTACTCTAGCTTGTAAAATCTTACTGCCAATGACGAAAAAAAAAAGCTTTCAAATGTCACAGATATAGCCAAAAAGGCTATGAAATGCCATAAAATTTCACTGTTTTTTGAAAAAATCTCTAAGTGGTTGTAAGGCAATACAATTGTTGCCAAAATCGTATTAAAAAGTCATAAAATGTCATCATTTTCAACAAAAACACTCCAAAATGTTCAAAAGCGGTACCTTTTCGCCAAAATGGCTCTAAAACACCATGAATCGTCATCCTTACAAAAAATAAAACACTATAAAATGTTCTAAAACATCACCTTTTTTTTTCAAAATCTCTCTAAAATGCCTTAAATATTAATCGTCGTTGCCAAAAAAAATCTAAAATATTCAAAAGCATCCTTTTTTTTCAAAATTGCCCTAAAATGTTGTAAATATAATTGTCTTTGACAAAAAAAATACTATAAAATGATTTAATACATCATTGTTATTGCAAAAATGTTAAAAAAAATACCATATAATATCATCGTTTTCGCCAAAAACACTCTAAAACTATCTAAAGCATTACTATTTTTGCCAAAAACACTATAAATTGACATAAACCATCACCTTTTGTGACAAAAACACTATAAAATGTTCTAAAGCATTGTTGTTTACAAATTTGCTCTAGCATGTTGTAAAATGTTACTGTCTATGAAGAAAAAAAACACTTTCAAATTTCACAGATATAGCCAAAAAAGGAACGAAATGCCATAAAATATCACCGTTTTTGTTTTTGAAAAATCTCTAAGCTATTATAAGATATCACCGTTTTTTTTCAAAACTATACTAAAAAGTCATAAAATGTCATCATTTTCGACAAAAATACTCCAAAATATTTGAAAGCATTACATCTTCGCCAAATTAGCTCTAAAACTCCTTAAATCATCATCGCTTACAAAAAACCACTCTAAAATGTTTTGAAGTAGCACCGTTTTCACCAAAATCGCTCTTAAATGCTTTAAAATGCCATCAACTACAAATATTCTCTAAAATGGTTGAAAACTTTATTGTTATTTCCAAAAATGCTACTAAATGATAAGCGTCGAATTCTGCGTATTTTTCTATTAATTTCTTTACATTTCTTGGCTAGTTTCTTGAAATTTTTATTCTTAATTATTTGTTTTTATATTTTGTATGATTATTGGAGAAGAACCACCAAAAAGAGAAAAAAAAACTACATTTCGATGTGAAAAAGATTCAACTTGGAAAATTTGAAATTTTAAAAGAAATCAAGGGCATTAATATAAAGAAGTAAAAGAGATGTGCACATAAGGCTTAATGGGCTGAATTATTTTGGGCTCCTAAAATTAAATAGAATAAATAAGCCAATTAAATGGGGGTGATTAATTAGATTAATTTTTAGATGATTTTATTGTTTTGAGCTAATTTATTATCATTTTGAGGGCTGAATTACTATTTATATAAATAGTAATACGAGTTTGTATTTAATATATTTTTAAGTCCTATTTGGGTTAGGAAAACCAATATAAGCTTGGAAGCCTATCCTAATCAAATCACTCATAGAATCCTTTTAAAATAATGATAAGTGGAGCATTATAAAAGAAGCACAACTTAAAAATTTTGGAGAAGGATTTTTAAAGGAGAGATTTTCTTTTAAAACCGCAACAATCACAAATTCCAGAATTGAAGTTACAAGCCACACAGCAGATTTTTAAGAACAATGCCGTTAAAATCAGAATTTAAGAACAAGAAATTAAGTTTTTTTTATCTTTTTTTTCTATTATTTTATAATTATTTTTTTCATGAATCTTGTGTTTACTAATTCAAAAATGAGTGGCTTATTTTCTTTTTGGTTGGGGATGATTTCAAGGCCCTATATATGATTTTATTTCATTAATTTCAAAATATTTTTCATATATTATTTTTTTTAAAGATGTTTATGTTCATTTGACCCATAGTTTTTGAACCTCTATTTGCTATCTTCTATGGTTGACACTCTTTACTGCTGACCTGTGAATGATAGAGGTTGAAAGGGAGTGATTGGGCTAGATTTTGTTTTGTTTTTTAATTTTTTGATACTTTGGTTGCAAATATGAAAAAAAAATAAAAGGGTAAAGCAATAATGTTGTAAATGTATTCATAGGGTTACCATAAATAAAAGCAACCATATATAATATTAGCAAAGAGCTTGAGAAAGATACAACGTGTGGGAACGAGTGAATAATGTCAAGAATATTGAAATTGGAATATTAAAATAATTTTGATATTTGAATATAATTTTTTTTTTTTTTATTTCATGTATAGGAAAATAGAAAAATACCTCTAAATGCTCAAAATGCTAAAGTCTTCTTTGTTATTTTAAATTTTCACTTTTATGTATATGCACAATCCTTGGTTAGTGCATAAACTGGAACAATCTTTTAGAAAAACGATTGTATTTTTATGTAGAACAAAATTTCCTACTTTCTCTTTTTAACATTTTTTTATAGGTTATACCTTTAACCTATGATATAAGTATTTTGGTGAAAAAGATAATGCTATACTAGATTTTGTAATGATTTTGACAATAACAATACTTTTGAATATTTTAGAGTGACTTTAAGAAATTGTGTCAATTTATGGTATTTTAGAACGATTTTAATATAAATGGTGATGCTTTTAAATATTTTGGAGTGTTTTTTTAATTGGCAATGTTTTATGACTTTTAAGAGTATTTAAAGCAAAAATGGTGACTTTTGGAACATATTAGAGTGTTGCAAAAATATCAAAGTTTTATAGCATTTGATAGCATTTTTAAGCAATAACAATGACATTTTAAAGCGTTTTTGTCAAAGATAATGACATTTTACAACATTGTAGAGTAATTTGGTGAAAACTTTAATGGCTTAGACCCTTTTAGAGCATTTTTGTTTTAAAATGGTGACATTTTACGGTAATTTAGAGAGTTTTTGGCTAAAATGTTAATGCTTTTGAGTATTTTAGAGTGCTTCCAGTAAAAACGATGGCGTTTTATGGCATTTTGTAGCATTTTTGCAATAACGATAACATTTTGAACCATTTTAAAGCGTTTTGTCAAAGATAGTAACTATTCATCTAGTCCGGGTTAGTTCCAAGCCTAAATAGCCAGATTGTGTCGGTTTTATCAATTTAAAACCGAAGGTCAGGCTCATAACTGACCCGCAACCAATCGAACCCTTTTAAGTATGATCTGCATAGTTGAACTGGCAGTCTGGACTTGTTCAACCCAACAGTTATACTTAAAAAAATAAAAAATGTGCAGGAATCCTTGCAAGTTGTAACATTGTATTTGCAACAGTTTTTTTTCTCTATTAATTATCATTCATTTTCTTTCTTCAATTTATTTCATTCACTTGCTCAATTTTTCTTAATCTATTTTTTTCATTTCAAGACAGTACTTATAATCAATTAATTCTTCTCCTTTAAAATCTTAAATATTTATTCCCACTTTTAATTGTTTAGAAATTTTAGTGCAAGCAAATTGCAAACATTTCAAATTTTGATAATATGAGATTAGCAATTGTATTAGTATATTTAATTTAGTATTTAATTCATTTATTAATTTTAAAATTTTAGTTAGAATTTAATTTAGCTATTTTAGCTAGTATTTAGTTTAATTAATAATTTTAAAATTTTGATAAATATTTAATTTTGTTATTAATTTTTAAATTTTTGTCACTATTTAATTTTAAATTTTAGTTAGAAGATAATTTAGTTACTTTTGTTAGTATTTAGTTTAGTTAATAATTTTAAAATTGATGAGGCTAGTAATTTAATTTTATTATTAATATAAAAATTAGAGTTAGAATTTAATTAATTGTAAAATTTTAGTAATTAATTGCTAAATTTTATTAGTTATTTTAAATTTTGTTAGTTGTTTACTTGTTTATTGTTCTTGCTAGTTACTAATTAATTATTGTTGTTAGTTATTTTGATTGTTATTTATTTTACTTTAATTTAATTAAAATTATTTATATTATATTTTATTATTGTTGAATTTAATTATTTTTGTCCTAAAAAATTATAATTGAATTTAATATTTGCATTAGGAAGTTAAAATTGGATTTAATTTTAGCATTAAAAAGTTAGAATAGATAATATACAAATTTAATTGAAATTAATTGTTAAACAATTAAACCAAAATAGCACACTATTTGTCACAAGGATCACACGGATTTCTTTATGACATAGATAAATATTAACCCTCGTTCAAACAATACCAAAATGTTTCAGAAGAATAACCTTATAGTACAACAAACCCAATAGAAGTTACAACAATTGGTAATAGTTAGAATAGACAACCTAAGTTTGAAATATAACACATTTTTTAAAAAAATATTAAACTTTATGATGCGATGTACGTGCACAAAAAAAAGAATGGGTTAGGCATTTTTAAGAGACATATAGACAAAAAAATATTCAAGACATTTAGAAATTTTGCAAAGGCAAACGCAAATCAAAATAATTGGCGAAATACTAAGTGATAATTTTTGCTTTGACCCTATTGTGTCAAGAGATGTAGTTTGTCAATGGTTAATCATAGATGATTAACCATTTACACAAAGTGAATTCCCACATTTTATTGAAATGATATAACATTAACTCACTTTTAAGAAAATAACCATGACAATAGTATGAATACATATACTTGAAAAATTTGATGAGATTTGATAAACTTTAATCGCCATTTTCGAATCATGCAACTGTACATTTTCATTGACACATGACAATTAGAGATATGTCAATGATTTATATTTATTTGTGTTACTTGTCATTAGATTGACGAAGAATGACAATTAAATAAAAGAATTATAGGATTAGATCTTTTGAATTTCTACACAACGCAAAGGCTATTACAAAAGTTATTTAGAATATTACACGAGAGCTTATGATTGCAGATAAATTTTTTTGCATTTCATTCGATAATGTATCGAATAACACAGCTGCAATTCCTCTTCTTAAAGATTAATTAAACCCATACTTGGTAGAAAATATTTTTCACAATAGGTGTATTTGCTACATATTGAACTTATATGTGCAAGATAATTATTAAATAATAAAGTCAACAATTGGTGCAATTAAGAGTGTTGTGCATCATTTAAAATCAACTCCAGTCAGAGCCCAAACATTAAAGAATTGTGTTATCCACATGGGTTGAGGTCTAAAACATTAAAACTAGACATGCCAACGAGGTGGAACTCTACTTATGAAATGCTCAAAAATATTTTTCCTTACAAAATTTCAATAACATAATTTTGGAATATGAAAATGAGCGGTTATGAATTAACCGAGGAACATTTTCGAGTTGCAAAAATTATCTAACAGTTTTATCAAACATTGAAAGAAGCCAAAGAACTTTTATTTGGACAATATTATTTAACAACGCATCACGTAATTCCTACATTATAGAGCGTTACATATGATTTGAAACAATACATGGAATATCCAACATTTATTGAAGTTATGTCAGTCATGGTAAATAAATTTAGAAAGTATTACGATAACATGCTCCTTTAATATTACATTGCACTATATCTAGACCATAGGATGAAGGTTTTTAATTGTGAAACCCTCATAGAATAATTTTACAAATTTTTAAATACAAATGATTCCAAACATTTAAATTGCGAAACCCAAATACATATTCATTGATGTAAGAAAAATTTGTCATCAAATCTTTCAGATACTTTTCACTCTTATGAGCTTATATACTTTGTAGCTATTTCTACATCTACTGTTCTAAGGGCTCTTCTTCCTTTTCTTTTGCCCCATTATTTCCAGCAACGGTTAGAATCCATACACGAAAATCAACAAGAGACCAAGAAGAATGACATCGTCATTCAATGAGCTCTCATACTACATGCAAGGTTCAACTAGAGGCAAATTTCAACATCCTATAGTGGTAAAAAAAAAAATCACAAGTTTTATCTGTCACACCCCAAACCTGGGGTCTACCCGTGACAACCACTACAAACCCTCATAATGCACCATATATACTCGGAATGCATCAAGAGAGGCTGTAAGGCTTTCTTTTATCAAAAACCTGTCAATCATAAACATAAATTGTATTCACAATTTATAAACCAAATAAAGTCCCATCCATGGGATCATTATCAAAACATTGATCATCTAAGATCAATGCATTCACAACTCATAACAATTAGGGTTGAACATACATAAGTAATTTAATAAACTGTTTAGTTTATAAATATATTACAATAATCAAATGACTCCAATCTAGTGGAACAAATTACATGAGTGAGTCAAGAGAAGCCTACTCAGAGCGCCGAAGGCTCTCAACGACTACCACTAATCTGACAAGTACTAAGATGCTTAACTTGAAAATTATAATGATAAGGGGTGAGTATACTAATATACTCAGTGAATAAATAAACACATACATATATAGATACATGCACACACATTTCTAAATATAGATATTGTGATTTATTTCACAATATGCTCAAAAGTATATTTATATATTTCATTTCATTTCATCATATAACAAAAATCAATATGTAGGTCTGCATACGATTTTGAATAATCAACCAGGCTGGTCATACTATCTTGACACGCTACCTTAGCCGAGATAAATTTGAAACCATCAGTGAGCTTTTCATATATAAAACTATATGCAACAGAGTTTTATCAAATATAAAATTATTTTCTCATACTTTACAAAATCATTCATTTTTTTATAAAACATGTATTTATAAAATAAATAGGCTCGTCTGTCACGCCCCCACCCGTGGAGTCCACATGTGACAACCGCCACAGACCCTCGAGACACATTCTTAATCCCTAAACATATCCCTCAGGCTTGTAAGGCTGCTTGGGTACATGTTGCTCCTGTGTACTCATGTATCTTAAAGCAATTTATCAAAACAGTTATAACCACATTCATAAAAACATGTCTCCCTGAGACAGTTTCCAAATCATCCCACCATGGGCATATATTTAAATTAAGATATATGTCAAATACTTATCAAATTACATCATTTAATGTTCATAAAATACATACAAGATTTTACAAAGTCAAGTCCAGTGGACTAATCTAATCAGTCTGTGAGTTTGGAATGTAAACTGTACTTGAGGGTGTTACACCCTTTATTGATCACCACCACCTGCGCAATGCACTTCTTAATCTCGATCTCCTGGAAACTGGGAGATGAGAGGGGGTGAGTATATGGGAATATACTCCGTGAGTGGACAAAAATACAGTTTAATAAAATTATTTGTAAATGTATTAAAAACAATTTTATGTTGACAAAACATGGCCTGCTGGTAAAAACATTGGGCTGGCTCCTATTCCGGTGATTACCTTGGCCGTGGTAACCCCGAGACCGTCAGTAGGCGTTATGCACTGAAAGCAATGCTCATTTTAATAAAACCATTTCATTTTTAATATAAAGAAGGCATGCCGTCTTTTTAAAACTAGCCCACCACTGACGTTCTCCTCGAGTAGTCATGTGGTGACAGTCATGACTGTCCTTGACAATCCCACAAGTGGGGAACTTCATATTATCACATCCAACTATATAACTGCCCCACCTGTAGTGCACTCACCTAGACGTCCTCTCTTAGGTCCGTCCCTAGGCTACTATCCTGTAGCTACAGTCACATACAACTCTTGGTCCTCCCGGTCATATCACCAGTACAATGCCACAAGCATATATAAATTCAAAATCAATTCATTTCATTCTCAATGTCAATATAAACATACATTTTCAATTTCAAATCATTATAAAGCATGCATTTTCAATCTCAAACTTGGCCCCTGACCATTTACATTTCAAATCAATAAACATTTTATTTCAACAGTTATAAACATGTTTTATCAATATCAAATTTAGCTCTTGGCCATTCATATATCATTTAAATCACACATGTCATTTTCATTCACTTTAAACAGTAATAAATCTATTTCTTAGTTCATGAAACAATAAGTTTTATAAAACATATTAAAACATAAAAATAAGTTGAAAATAGTTCTACTCACAGTAACGGGGAGGTATTCACTCCCAATACTATTTCTTGTACTTAGTGTGTTCCTTTCCTGGGTGTTTGATGCCTATATTATACACACATATATCAACTTCACGATTACGATGTAATTTAAGCATAATGCTTTAGATGCATGTTTCGTGGAAAATATGCCTAGGATTCCTTAGTTGACACATACACATTACGAGGCCATTTATTCGATTCCCAACAATAGAATCCTATGGTTGGAATTATTTCAAATCCCACATTTACGTCTAAAACTACTATATTTATTCCCAACAACACTTAGCGCGTATATGTCACCAAAATTTCCAAAATAATTACTCTTATAAATTCAATTATTGTCATACATTTCAATTCTACACAATTTCATATTTTTGGTAAACACAGTTATAAATATCCCAACGACGATATCAATGCATGTATATGTTGTCATAACTTTCATTTGTTGAAAATACACAATTCAACATTTCCGTCATGTGTGTGTGTGTGTGTGTGTGTATATATAATTACTTCAAACAACATTTAACGCAAAATCGACTTCGTATACTTCAAATTATCTCCATTTAACACAATTTCACAAGGTTTGCATTTTCGGTAATAATACATATACTTGTTCAAAAGACGAATTAACGTATAATTGTCATCAAATACTTCCAATCATTACTATAAAGTACCAATCTATATTTCCTATACAAAATCAACTCAAATTTTTGGATGAATAGTAACATACAAATTTCAATATGCTCATAATCGAAAATCATGCTTAAAACGAGCTACTCGAGTTACCGGGTTACTTGTTCAAGCTTGTAGAAACTTTAATTTGTCGCTTAATCGCAAAAATCTTGATTTTACCTCGAAACCCATTTTCGCTCTTTGCCTATCTTCGTGTTTTCTAGTTCAAATTTAGTACCAATGCGTAGAAGATGTCATGAGGAGTCGATTGGTAGAGAAAATTTTGAATTCAATCGGAAGAAATTTGAGAAATGGTGAGGGAAGAGGGAGTCGAAGTTTTTAAGAGGGGGAGAAGGGTTTTACGTTTTTTGGAGAATGAGAAAAGCTTAATGCACCATTGGGGAAAGTGTGTATATATAGATAAAGGGTAAAAAGACCAAAATACCCTCAAAAATCTTAAAAATTTTTGTAAAAAATCCATTTTTCCAGCAAACCGGTCCACTGTTTTCTCCAACCGATCGACGGGTTGTTACAGTAACTATGGATAGTGCATAAACAGTGTGTGAACAGTTCTGAAATAGTGCTACAATACCCCCTGCAAACAGTCGACCGTTTTCTCCAACCGATCGACCGGTTCCAATTCGGCTACTACCAGTTGACCGTTTGCTCCATCCGGTTGACCGGTTGCTACAATAATTTGCTACAGTCACCACTAAGTAACTCTAGTTCCACTGTTTAAAAATCTTGTAATTTAATCCCTAAAAACCTTTCAGTTTGTTCACTTTTCAAATTTTAAAAAATACTAATAAATCCATATTAATTATTTCATTAAGTTAACTTAAGTTCTCCTAAGTCTCATTAATGTGTCAAATAAATCTTGAATCTTGCACGTGTGATATTAAATATCCTTAAATGACCATTTTACACCTATGTTCGAAGAACAGGGTTTACATCGTCTCACTAATGTTGGCATCGAGTAATTACTTGGTGACATGAGCGGCTATCCTTGTAATCCGTCAAATCCAAGATATCTCTATTAAGCTGTCAGGACTTTTCATAAAATATCTATATAATTGCGCATTCGCATCTAGCATATAGTAGACTTACCATGGCCTTTCCCCTTATACCAGCTCCATTGCGACTCCATTCACTTATATAGCCTCTCAACAAGTTTGTTCATATGTTACCTCCCTATAGCTACAGTTAATAAACAAACTCATTGGCCATATATCATGCCCACTAGCCATAAATCAATAATCTGCCTACTAGTCGCATCATCAATGTACATTTATAATCAAATCATTTTCAAACAATGAATATAAATCATATAAACCAAATTCAGCCTCCCTATCCATTTTACATGTATATCAAATAACTTTTAATAGCAAACCAAATAAACAAATTATCCCAATATCATGTAAATTATATAAAACAATTTCATTTCAAATTTCACTTAAATAAGAAAACAGATTGTCACGCCTAACTTGGTCATTCTTCTGAATTCTCGTAACCTAATACCACTAATACATAAATCATAAATTTTACTATTTAAAAGATTAAACATATATGCATTAAATGTAATTCTCTTGGAAAATGTGGCTAAATTTTCTTAGTTTAACGCATTTCACGAGGTTTAACTATCTGAGGTCATTTATCCAATTTTCAATAATGAAATCTCATGACCGATTTATTTTAATTCACACCTCTACGTCGAATTTCCAATATTATATGAAATACTTAAATTCACATTTAAATTAATAATCAATCACAAATCTAATGATCATAATACCACAATAAACTTAAATAGTCACGCATATATCCATTACAATGCTCTAATTAACTCAAAGCAACACCATTTAACATTTCCTATGCAAAATCCATGGAATTCTTAAACGAACAGTAAAACCTAAAGTCTAAAATGTTCAAAATCTTAAAATCAAATAAATAACAAGTTAACAGACTTATCGATAACCTGTAGAAATTCTTAGAAACCTCGACTCACAGATTGAACGAAAAAGCCTCAATTTTATTTCGAAACTCAAATTCCTTCCTTACTTTACCTTACTCTTTCTAGCCCAAAATGGTACCAAATTGAAGAGAGAATGAGAGTGAACAAATGAAGAACGATGATAAATTAAACCCCCTTCATGGATATTTATAGATATAAGCAAAATGGTCAAAATGGTCTTAATAAGTCTTGGAAATTTCCAAAATCACCCATCAATTATGCTCAAATCTTGCATTTCATCAATCGATCGAATCAATACTTTTAAATAAAGTATCGATACTTTTATAGTAAGAGTAAATACCTTTAAAACTGGTATCGATCTGTTCATAAAAATGCAATTCTGAAAATTTTCTCGATACAATGTATCGACACATTTACCTTCATATAGTAATCCCTTTGCAATGTATTGATACCTTTACTGAAGGTATCGATCTGGTTCGCTTTTTAAATATTTTTAAACTCTCTAACTTGAAATGCATTGATACATTTGATGAATGTATCGATCTGTTTACTAAGTGTATCGATACCATATCGATACTTATTCACATGTATCAATTTGAGCTATTCTGTAATTTCTTCTCAAGTCTCTGACTTGCAAAGTATCAATACCTTTTTTCATAGATATCGATCCATGTAGAATATATCGATTTTTATACTCAATGTATCAATACCTTTTGGCTTAAACACATAATTCTCATAAAACTTATTAAGCTGAAACCAAATATTTTATAGAACCAATTTTTATTTTCTTTCTGAGGGGCAAAACACGGATTCTTTTCCTTAACCCCACTCTTTGACCGGCTAGCGAGATCGCCGAATGCTTAAACGTAGGGCAATTTATGAAAACCCAATATATATTAAATCAAAATCAATCAATACATGCATTAAACTAATTTAAGTTCATCTACGCCTCGATCATGTATAACTGTTCATCAACAATAGTTGTTCAAAAATGAAAGTATTCGATGACTTTTATCCCTTAGAACATAGGATTTACACACCAAACTCCTCAAAAATCTTCTCTTAAAGAATATAAAATAAATTCTTACATAAATCTCGTATACTTATAGCTTGTGCTTCTTTCTTGATAAATGAATTCTTATAAATTTCTAAATCAAACAAACCTAAAGTAGGTTCATAATTAAAAACCACTTAATACAAATTTTAAGATTATAGCTAGGATAACTCCTTTCACAAGGATCATGAAATTTATACTTAATACTATCACATAAATTAAGATTAATAGTCCTAAATATTTCCATAACTTTTCTTAAATTATGAATAATCATAAATGAAAAATATTCAAGAAAATAATTATAGTTTTGCATGATCTAATTTCAAACCTCAACATTTTGCTTTCTACTTAAAATATGCATTAACATTCTTAAAAGAGATTTCATAATACTCCCACAATGAGAATAAATTAAATTATCATTTCTTAGGGTTTACATATCGTATCTTAGCAAGAATGATACGAAACTTTCTCACACTACTAGTGTCTATGATTTTATCAGAAAGTACATTCAGTTTGAACGACCAAACATTGAACTCACGTAGAGGTACAATAACCCTAAAAGTTTTAGAAATGCGAATGTACTTCAGTGATTAAGTTAACGAAAAAAGGAGATTACAACAACTTTATCAATAATCAGCTCCTACAGTCAACTTTAACTATAAATAGAACGAAGAGAGAAAAAGACAAAGATAAAGAATAAAAACAATGAAATCAACTGTCAATTATAAGTAATTAAGATTTATAATTAATAATTATTAATAAACTAAGATCCAATGTGACATTCTTTATAATATTTTATAATTAATTTTTTTCTCTTTATTTATTATTGTAAAATATGATTGAATGTAAAAAATTTTATAAGATTTAGGTTGAAATATTTCTTCAGTTGAATTTTTTTAGTTTATAATTTATAAAATATTTTATTTAATTTTAATTAAATTAAAATAAAAAATTGAATCTGATAGGCCCGTACTATGAACTGGAATCAAACTAAACTAGCTCGCAACAGAAACTATCCTAGAACCAAACTTAGAGGTGTCTAACGGGCCGGTTCGGCCCGTGAACCGGACCGAACCGGCCCGTTAAAAATCGTAACCGGACCGGCCCGGGTACTGTTCATACCGGTCCGGGCCGGTTCCGGGTTATAAAACCGGGCCGTGCCGGTTCCATTAGAATGGAACCGGAAAACCGAACCGTGATGGACCCGTAACCGTACGGGTCCATTATTATATGAACCGCCGGTTCAACCCG
>JAXCLQ010011248.1:7804-40849 GCA_035584115.1 Cedrela odorata
GTTGTTTTCTCCTAGTATGATTCGCGTATCCTGATCTGATTGTATCCTGATAACGCATCCATAAAATTTAATAATTCGAGGAAGCGGGAAACTATCTTTGGGACTAGCTTTATTTAAGTCCGTGAAGTCTACACACATTCTCCATTTACCATTGGCTTTTTTAACCATTACCACATTTGATACCCGTTCTGGGTAATGCACTTCCCTAATGAATTTTGCTTTCATCAGCTTGTCAACTTTAGCATGTCCTGTTTCTCTCATTTCTTCATTGAATGATCTCCTCTTTTGCTTTACTGGTTTATGTTGGGATCGATAGCGAGTTGGTGAGAGATTACTCGCGGGGCAATGTCCAACATATCTTTATGAGACCACACAAACACTCCCATGTGTTTCTTCATGATGTCCTTGAGTTCGGACTTCAATTTTTCTGGGAGTTTAGCACCAATTTTAATCATTCTCTAAGGTAACTCCTGATCCAGAATGATGGATTCGAGTTTTTCAGTTGGTTTTAGGGCTAACGATTTGTCATCCTGCTCCATCCTCTTTGCAATCAGCTTATCTCGCGAGTTATCTTTATTGGCTTTTAAGACTTCTCTTCAAGAGCTCTTCAATAAGCAGTATAAGCCTTTGGAAGACACCGCAAAACATGACTAAGCTTTCTTTTGGTTTCCCTTGACAATTTCGATCCCTTCTTCTGCTCAAAATTTCAACTTCAAATAATGAATGCTCTCTACTGCCTTTGTAGTTCTGAGAAAATGACTCCCGAGAATCATAGTATAGGGCATTTTGAGGTCGACCACTAGGAACTCCACCATTATAATATTTTCGTAAGACCGTTCTCCCATGGTGATAGGTAGCTGCACTATTCCTAAGGGGTAAACGCATGATTCCCCAAATCCATAGAGGGCGGTCTTGGTAAGTCAGAGTTTCAGATCTTCTTTTTCCCAAAGAATCTAAAGTTTCCTTGAAGATAATATCAGCTGAACTTCACGTGTTTACCAAGATTCAGCTGACCCGAGACGTTCCCACCGTCAAGGTTACTACCAAGGCATCGTCATATGGGTAATGCACTCCCACTTTGTCTTCATCCGTGAACATAATAGGTACCGAGGCAAGTTTTTGTTTCTTTTCGACTCAGACATTCATGATATGAATATCCGATGAGGTGTTGGGTATAGAGCATCTAGAGTAACTCTTTCTATATTTGTTTGAATTTCCAGCCAATGTTGCTCCACCTGAGATCACCATAGTCCTTTCTTCTCGTCTCAGTTTATGCTCAATTTCTTGATTCGAGACTTTAGCTCCATCCCTATCTCCAGCTATCAAGTCTTGCAGGTAATTATTCCGGATTAGTATTTCACCTGATTTCTGAGGTCAAAATATTCATCTGTCAGATGTTCAATGCTTTAGTGGAACTCATTAAACTTATTATTGGTCTCTCCCACTAGTTTGGCCCTCAATGAGCGAAGTTTCACTAGTATAGTTCATCGTCTTGTGATCTCCTTCTAAACCTGTGAGAGTGATGCTTTTAAAGGAGTGAAAGCTTAATCTCCTTGAATATGAGCTACTCCTCTTTTTGTCATATCTCGCAAATGAACAGTACCATTTCGAATGAAAATTCTCTCTTCCTCAGGTTGTCTCGTTCCGACCCTAACCTCTTCTACTTTTTCCGTCAAAATTATGAAAGCTTTTGTTGTCATCGCATTTTTTTTTCGAATCGATCCTGGGATTCCTAGCCCTTTCGAGAGATGGTGGTTCAAAAAATTTTTCTTCCTTTATCTTAAGAGCGATTTGATCTTCAATCTCAATCTCATTCAACAGTTTTCTTTTATCTGTTTCATAAGTGGTAACATAGGACTTTCTTATAGCGTACCATCCTCAATCTACTCGTAGACCTTTCCTAAGACCTTCCAGAGTTAAGGAGTGATAATAAGCTCCTAATTCCATCACTTCATCATAATATCTTTTAATGAAACTCTTGAGGCTTTCATTCTCTCTTTACTTCATGAGTAGCAATGAACTCAGAGTCTTGAGGTTGATAGTAGCGCCTCTGAACTCATCGACAAAGACTCCGTACAACTGTTCAAAACTACTGATGCTGCCGAGTGTCAGACTAGTGAACCATTTTCTCGCTTGTCCCTCCAGAGTCAGCGGAAACAAGTGGCACATTTGGGATTCTTCCAATCCCTAAATTAGCATCATTTCTCTGAATAGATCCATGTGCAGCGATGAGTCAGTTTTACTTATGAAAGGGTTAATTTGGGGCATCTTAAATTTTTAGGGAAGAATGAGGTTCATTATTTTTTAGGAAAAGGAAGATTTTAAGTAAAAACCTATCTTTGGCGAAGCATCACCCTCCTTTTGCCTCTTTCTCTTCTTCTAATCTTCCAACTTTTCGACCAATTTTTGAATACGGACTTCTAAGTTCTCAACTCGATCACTGTCTTTCCTAGATCTCTTTTTTTGGGACGGGCTTCGTACGGAGCCTTCCCTTTGCCGTTTTTGATCTAGAAACACTCTCATATCCTCTTGGCTAAGATCGTGACCCAATCCCTTTTTACAAACTATCATCGAATCGTTAGGGGAATATTCAAACATCTATGGCAGCTTGTAATATAGCCTATCGATATCATCACTATCATCGCCTTGAGGTTCTTTGAAGGGATATCCAGAAATCTTCCCTTTTCCCTTTCCTGCAGTAGTGTATTTTCTCCTGGTAGTGTTTTGGCGATGCTCTGTCAGACGATTTGTGTGCGTTGTATCTAGCACACTGCTCTCAACAGCTTTGACTGGTTTTAGTGTCTTTAACGCTGGGGAACCAACTTGAAACATCTTCCTCATTCGTGCTACTTCCTCAGCTAAAGCTTGAATCTGCCTATCCTTTTCTACGTGTTGCTTTTCATTTTCCGCTAACCTTTTGGTCAACCAGGCTGTTTCTACTATCTCCGGACGAGGGGGGAGTTGATGTGGCGACGAAGCTTTTGAATCACAGTTCACGTTCTCAGTGGTAGCAGGTGATCACTAATATCCTGATTAACAGCCGTATGGCCATCCACAATATTGACATGAGGATTCCCTCTCACTGTTGCTCTGTTTCTTGTCACATACATACGCGAAGTTGCCATGTTTTCCTTTTTGTGGTTGTTTCTGACTTTTTCTTCAGATTTTCCACAGACAGTACCAGATGTTGATGCAGCAAAAATCCCTTCTGTAGATCCTGTGCACCAGCAATGATCTTCCTTTTTTTCTAATACAAAATTATAATACCTGTGACAATAATTAAGAGCTATTGGGGTGAAAAGTCAGTTGTCCAGTGAAAACCCTTCGATGCTTAAGTTATGATTTTATTTATGGTTATTAAAAAGAGAAAGTTGAAGGAGGATTATAGTTTTTTTTTTTTTTTGCCAAAATTTCATTAGTCGTACCTGATTATAGCTGATCTCCTTTTATAGATGTTATTATGTCCTTAATATGGCAAGATACTATAAAATCTAATAACTAGAATCCCACTGTGTGAGAATCACGGAGATTTTATAGGTTAAGCATCGGCTTTCGAATTTGAAGGTATCGTATCGTTAGAATTCTTATTATGTAAGAAGCTTAATTTTGTAAGAATCCTTATTATAGAATAATTTAGGAATGTATGAGAAAGAGATGAATCCTTCACTAATACGTAACTGTAGCGAAGTCTCGGAAATCTTTATTTTGGGATCGTTATTATTCTGAGATAAGCTCTGACGATACTTGGTCAAAACCTTTGTAAGCTGTAGCCGAGACCTTAATGAGATGTGACCGATACCTTAATAAGATGTCCCTAGGATAAGACTTGATCCGAGCCTCCTAGTGATTCTGAGAGGTCTAAGGTCCTATCTCTCCTAAAATCCTCGCCATACCCTTTATTATTATACCAGACAAGACCCGAGCGCTTTATCACTTGAATAGTTATCCTTGAGTAGTAGTTGGTCTCAAAACACTATCCATATATTCCTATACGATCATTTTGAACCTTTATTCTTTGAGTCCTTATGCCTATTGGATTATACCCAATAAAAACATAGTTAAGCTATGGCTACCTCGCAAACAAGTCAACCAACTTCTTTTTTTCTTAAGCATGTCTTCTTATATTAAGAGAATAAAAACTAAAATAATAACAATAACATAATAATTAATTAATAATAAAAAAAACTAAAAAAATAGTTTAATAATTTTAATTCAAAAAAAGCGAAAGAAAATAAATTTAAGAGTTACTGTATAAATCATCATACACACAATAATATTATAAAATTCAAAAGATATATATTATATCATCTGTTTATAAAATTCTATGCTAAACAAAATTTTTATACTTTCGAATATTTTTAGATATCTTAAAATTTATTTTTAAAATATATATCTATTTAATGATATATTTAATAATTAAAATTATTTTTATTAATTAAATAATATTTTTCTTTTATAATTTTTAAGAAATTATTTAACCCACAAGATTAATATTATATCTAAACGGAGAAAACGGTTGACAGAAGACGTGCACCAGCTCCATTTATCTGAACTCCAACTATCGCAGCTAATTCTAACAATGATATTTGTTTGTTCGGTCCACATCTGACAAAAGTTAAAGCATTAATTGTATGTTTCTGGCTCCCATTAAAACAAGAAATCATAAACTACTCAGCATATTCAATTATAAAACTAATCGGCAATAGATTAATCATTCCATCTATATAATTTTCAGAACCAAACACTACTTAATTTCAACATCAATTAATTTAAAGTTACTTCAACCTTAATTCGGATTTTAATTCCAATCGACTATGATTATGATGATTTATGAACATGTAGCTCACACTTGATTTTAATTTACCCAATGTCTCTATTTTTTATATTTTTATATCTAAAGGCATAAGTTATCTATTTATATAAAATAAATTCCAAATTGACATAAAAATATTCAAATTATTTTTATAATATTAAATTTTGATTATTATAAAATAAGAATATGTAACTTAATATTAAAAAGTATTTCAATAATTTCAAATAGAGATTAGGAACCTATTTCATATAAATTTATAAATTATATTTAAGAATATAAAGATGCATGGACCTCAAATTTATAATTTCAAAAGTGTTAGATTAATAGTAGTGTATATAATAAAATATTTGGGGGCATACATTTATATTGTGATTGGCATGGAACATACTATATAGAATTGATCGTTATATGGCAAATCATAGTTTTGATCTTGTAACAATATCATAATCCATAAATAAGTTAATTCCATATATCTCCTACACTTTCATACCTACTTCTAGAGAAAAATAGCGGTGCTATTGATTCTTTACTCATGTTAAGTGTATATGACTTTACACTCTTCTTTTATTTGGTGTGGGATTATCCCTAGCAATATTTCAAATTTTGTTATTAAAATAGTTTTATATTATAAAATTGTAAAATAAAAAAAATTAACTAGATATAACTTTTATAATTTTTATACCTTTAAGTGAATAATTATTTTTGAGAACTACTGGTATCTACTCCTTTTCTTAACCTTGAGAATAATTGAGATTAGTTCTAATAAATCTCTACCTGTAAAGCAAGGTTTAATATTTTTTAAAAAAATATTTGAATAATTTATTTTATTTATTACTGAGTGTAAGCTCGTAACTCCCATTATTAGATTTATATATATATATATATATATATAAATGATTGTAATTATAATAGCAATAATAGTAGTCTCCTTCTCTTTGTGCTTGAAATCTTGAGATCAACTTTCTTAATTGAAAAAAGAAACCTTAAAAAATTGGTATTGGAAAGCTTTTTCTCTGAAAAATAATGCACATTATTATATTAAAATCAAAGAAAAATACAAAAGTTTGTTATCTTTTATTTGAAAATTAAAAAGTAGAAGCCATAAACTCTTTGATCATTTGCTATAACTTGATTGCATACTATTTTTGTGTTTGAATCACCTAAACTATTAGCTTTTGAGCTCGTGTGTGAGAAAATAACATGAAATCAATTAAGAAGTTAAAAAATAATTTTTTTAAAGATGTATGTATCAACATTTTGGACGATAATTTCATGCGTTTACTAAATTTTGTTCTTGAAAAAAGAATAATTAAAAATTTTCAATTATTTATTAATTTCACATCTATTTTTTAAAAATGAGTGTTTTAATTTTTCAAATCCCATTTTTTAAAATATTAGATATATGAAATAATTTTTTTAAATGATGATTGAATAGATCCTTAATCCCCGTATAATGTTGTATATATTAATACTATATATATATATATATATATATTCGGCATTAATTTGGGAATTCTCACATCTATTTCTCTGCGACCGACCCGTAAAGTTATACAAAGTGAGAACTGTCCTTTTTCACCTACCAAATATGGCCGCCAAACTACTTTCATTATTTTCTCAGAAATGTCACTTTTCCGAGGAAACGGGACAGTTATGAAATTAATTCATGTTTAAAGCAAACAAAATGACAAGACTGACGGTTTGTTTTTCTTTTTCATAATTCTTTTCTCGTACACATGGTTATTTTTTAAAAAAATTATTTATTAAAATTACACCAAAAAAATAACTCAAATATTCCATTTAAGCATAGTTTGAATCACAAATGTCTCTTATACAACTTCAAGAGATTTTACTAATTGAATCAACTAATACCTATACATTTATAAGAATTTTTTTTCTTAATATATTGAGGAGCCATTGTCAAGCTAGGGCCAAAAAATTTGGAACATGTTAAAATATCTTTTAACAAAAAAATGATGTCATGGTACAAGATATATAATATATTGTTTAATATTTTAATATTTAATTTTTTGTTTTAAATTTTTTGTTTTGTAATTATTAATTTCCTAGTGCATTTTTCAAATGTAGCCAACAAATTAGTGATTATAACTAAAAAAAAGATATATATATATATATATATATATATAATATAACTTAACCCTAACCTTTTAAGGACAAATGGATTCAAACTATATACATTTTATTTTTAATGTAAGAATTATATTATTGTCAACGTATTAGGATTGCTTTCTATTATAAAACTAATCAGCAATAAATTTGTTGATATCTTATTTTTGAGCCTTCATGTGTCAACACTCAATTTGTTCTCTATTGGATAGAATATATTAATTTGGGTGACCTCGATCAAAAAACTTTTCTCAAATAAAAAAACTCTCCCCGATTCTCCTCGGGTTGGCTTATTGCAAAACAATCCAAATTATGGTGTCAAAAACCTGTGAAAATTCAAATTAAAATTTTATACTTTTTTTTTTCTGCTGCCAAAATGCTAAGAAAATATAATAGAAGATGCAACAAAACAAAGAATTAATTTGTCTCTCAACTATTTGAAGTGTTTTACAATAAGCTTCTATCCATTTTTGTTGAAGAAGTTTGGTTCAACATGGACTCTATGAAGCCATCCCACAAGCATATATTTAGTGTAATATCCCGTGCTTCTATGGGTATTGTTGGATCAAGTAAATTTATAATTGAGTAAAAATTATAATTGAGCAAACTCAAGTGTATAAGTAAATTTTAAATTCAATGATGTATTTAAGTCTATGAATTATGTTTTAGGTTCAAAAATATACATTTAGTCCATGAACTATGCTTAGGCCCAAATATGGAATCCAAGCCCATTTATTTTTTTCAAATCCTAACTATCCATTCTACTTTTAATCCTAGCCTTACATTTGTTTAATGTGTTGGCTTAATTTTGGCCATATATTAAATTAAATAATTTAATTTATTTTTGGCCAAGTAAAATGGAAGCAAGTTGGCAAAATCTTAGCCATTGAATTTCAAGTTTTAATCTAAGCCATTAATTAAATTAATGCATTATTAAATAATTAAAATGTTGGTTTTTAATTTAAGAAATGAAACCGTGAGAAAGAGAAGGGAAAAGGAGGAAACGACCAAAGAAGTTAAAAAATAATTTTTTTAAAGATGTATGTATCAACATTCACGTTTAAAGCAAACAAAATGACAAGACTGATGGTTTTTTTTTTCTTTTTCATAATTCTTTTCTCGCACACATGGTTATTTTTTAAAAAAATTATTTATTAAAATTACACAAAAAAGTAACTCAAATATTCCATTTAAGCATAGTTTGAATCACAAATGTCTCTTATACAAATTCAAGAGATTTTACTAATTGAATCAACTAATACCTATACATTTATAAGATTTTTTTTCTTAATATATTGAGGAGCCATTGTCAATCTAGGGCCAAAAAATTTGGAACATGTTAAAATATCTTTTAACAAAAAAATTATGTCATGGTGTACAAGATATATAATATATTGTTTAATATTTTAATTTTTAATTTTTTGTTTTAAATTTTTTGTTTTGTAATTATTAATTTCCTAGTGCATTTTTCAAATGTAGCCCACAAATTAGTGATTATAACCACAAAAAAGATATATATATATATATATATAATATAATATAATATAATATAACTTAACCATATCCTTTTAAGGACAAATGGATTCAAACTATATACATTTTATTTTTTATGCAAGAATTATATTATTGTCAACGTATTAGGATTGCTTTCTATTATAAAACTAATCAGCAATAAATTTGTTGATATCTTATTTTTGAGCCTTCATGTGTCAACACTCAATTTGTTCTCTATTGGATAGAATATATTAATTTGGGTGACCTCGATCAAAAAACTTTTCTCAAATAAAAAAACTCTCCCCGATTCTCCTCGGGTTGGCTTATTGCAAAACAATACAAATTATGGTGTCAAAAACCTGTGAAAATTCAAATTAAAATTTTATACTTTTTTTTTTTGCTGTCAAAATGCTAAGAAAATATAATAGAAGATGTAATCAAAACAAAGAATTAATTTGTCTCTCAACTATTTGAGGTGTTTTACAATAAGCTTCTATCCATTTTTGTTGAAGAAGTTTAGTTCAACATGGACTCTATGAAGCCATCCCACAAGCATATGCTTAGTGTAATATCCCATGCTTCTATAGGTATTGTTGGATCAAGTAAAATTATAATTGAGTAGACTCAAGTGTATAAGTAAATTTTAAGTTCAATGATGTATTTAAACCCATGAATTATGTTTTAGGTTAATTCATTCTGAAAAATTCGTATTTAGACCCTAAAACACTTGAAGGGGGAGAAGGGAGTTGAAAAGTGTAGTTGATAGCGGAAAATTAAATTAATATAAAATCCCACATCACTTGGATGGAGCATGATGATATGTCTTATAAGTGTTTTGCCATTCCTTAACTAGTACGAGACCTTTTAAGTTAAGAGCTTGAAATCATTAGTACTAAGAACAAAATTGTGAAGGTTAAAGTCGAGCTTGTTGTGCCAAAGCAAACAATATCGTGCTAGTTGGACCTGGTTATTATAAATAGTATTAGAGTCAACTCATCCAACCAGAAACGTGCCAAATTCCACAAAGCTTGGGTAGAGCTTGATGATGTGCCTTGTAAGTCACAATAACAAATTAATCTAAAGCAATAAAATCTATCAAAGTAATAAATACACGAATTTGTTATCGAAGGAAAATCTTGTGAAGAACTCCTTTAAATGATCAAAACCATTCATGATTAAATATGAGCCACCAAAATATCCCACTAGTAAAAAAGAATTTACAGCCGATGATTGCTTACAATAACTTTTTTATCTCAATCTCGACTAACTCATTGAGTCATCCACTTCGAGTTATTCTGTCTTCAAAACTGTAAAGTCTTATTCCTTTTATGAAATCCTTAAACAACACATTCACAAGGTTAGAACTCTAGCTACCAACAACTCTCAAAACTCTGAATACTTCTTAATTGGATTTGGTATTTGAAAATGTGGTAATTTTCTTTCAAGAGAAACAACTAAATAAATCTCATTTACTTGAAATTAGATTAGTTTCTTTCACATAAAAATAAAAAAGAAAACAACCCTCTTGAACTCAGATAAGCTCTGTCTATTCAAAAAACACAAAATCGTCAAGCGACCTCCTTAAACCCTATCTCGAAATGAGCTAAGTTTATATATTTGCTCAATTATGCTCAAGCTCCAGTTTGGCGCTATCTGGGCACCAATTTTCTATTTGGCATATTTCATTGTTCACAAGGTACTATTGTTTGCACTATTCATACACAAGGATACTGTTCACTGCTCAAGTGTCGAGTTGGACAATTTTGGACATTGTGCACTAATCACAACTTGGATTGTTCATTGGGGTTGCACTATCACTGCTCGAGCACTATGTCAGTATTATCTTAGTAAAGCATTATAAAATTTGGTCATTATTTATATTACACTATTCACCAGGGCATATCATTGTTCATGTATACTTCTGCTCATAAAGGCTGCTAGTGTTCAACGCTCAAGCACCAGGTAGTCGCTATCTTGCCGCAAACATTCTGTCATAGCACTATTCTCATAATATTGTTTATATGTATGGTATTATTGACATGGCATTGTCTTGGCGCTGAAATTGTGGACAATAATTTCATTTTTCTGCTCAAGCGTCCACTTGATGCTAGGCTGACACAAGGCTTTTGTTTACTCAAAATTGATTCAAACTCAACTATTTTGACAAGAAATGAGTCAATATAAAATTTGAACTTAACACCTTTAATTAATACATTTTCAAAACCAAAAGTTGATAAAATTAATTTCTACATTAATTATTTAAAGTTAAAATTTAATTCGGATATTAACTCCAATCGATTATGGCTACAATGGTGTATGAACTTTTGGTTCACTTTTAATTTTAGCATTATAGGATGCATATATATATTTTTAATTCGAATCCATAAGTGGATATGTTTTCATAATAAAAATATATATAATTTATCTGTTTATTCACATAATCCTTTCTTCTTATAAAAACAGCGAAATTATTTTTATAATATTAAATTTTAACTATTACAATATAAGAATTAATAACTTAATAGTATAGTATATTGCAGTTATTTCAGATAAAGGCCGGAATATTTGGATTATTTTAGATAAGAGACTAAATGCTTATTAAATACAAATTATATTTTTATATATACAAAAATAAAAACCATGGATCTAGATGTTATTGTCTTCCATTATTTTGTTCAAAGTGTAAGATTAATGTAGTATATATATAATACATTTGGGGCTTGAAGTTGTATCTTAATTAATTGATATATGGAATATGATATAAAATTTCGATATAGTAAATCATTGTTTTTTATGTAACAAGATTATAATATATAATTAAAACAATACTATCTCTCCCCTACACTTATATGATAGTGCTATATTGATTCTTTACTCATTCTTAGTTTCTATTGCTCTTATTTAATTTCCTTAGCGGGGTCGTCAATAATAAAGTTTGGAAATTCATTATTAAGATGATCCTACATTTTCAAATTATCGATTCAGCAGAAGAAAAATTTACATGGTTTTAACACGTCTTCAATAGTATTTTTTAAAAAAATTTCATACGTCATTCCTTTGATTTTTTCTTTTATACATCTTTTTGTTGTTGAAGTTTTGAGACCAACCTTTTTACTTGAACATTAAAAAAAAAAAACCTTAAAAATTGGTGTTGGAATGCAATTTTTTTTCTGAATAATAATGTATATTATTTTATGAAAATGAAAGAAGAACAACAAAAAAAAGAAAGTTGGTATCTTGTATCTGAAAATGAATCAATATAAGCCATAAACTATTTTTGATAGTTTTTCATAACTTGGTTTCATAGTATTTTTGTCTTTGAATCACATACTATAAGCTTTCGAGCTTAGTGTGTCTCAGAAAATAACATGAAATCAATTAAGAAGAAATTTTATTTTTTAAAAGATTTCCGTATTAGTATTTTGTATAAGAGAAAAACAATTTCATGTGTTTTCTAAAATTTATTCTTCTAATAAATAATTTAATTCTTTCATTTTTTTTCTTAATTTCACATATTTTTAAAGAATGAGTTAGTGTTTTAATTTCTATATACTGATTTTAAATAATAATTAATCTATTTGTTTCATAAATGAGTTATAATTTATTTTTTTGAAAATGATATTGTTGAACATATCCTTAATTCTCTTTAATGTAGGAAAATTTTTAATAGTCAATTATTTTAAAATTTATTTTCTTTTTTAAAGAAAAAAAAAATTCTTGAAGTCATTTTAGGAGAATAGATGTTATATGTTTTATTACAAATATTTAATTAATGTTACATGTTTTAATATTATTTTAACAATAAAATCCATTTTCTTTGAAAATTATTATATATTAGTTTAACGATTTTTATATAAATTTAAGAATTTATATTTTCGTATTTTTTGCTTAGTCCCTCTTATTAACAAAGAACCCTTCCTTGTCATTCAAATCCATCACCACCTAAAAGACCATCCTACTTGCATTATTTTCTTAATCAATATATCTCAAAAATGTCAGTTCTCTATGGAATAGGTGTTATATATATATATATATATATATATATTTGTGAAAGAGTGAAAATATCTAATGCGGTAGTCATACGATTAATTAATGTTTAAAGCCAGAAAAAAAAATGTACAATCATAAGACTGAAGATTATTTTTCTTTTTTATTAATTTTCTATTGTTCAAATAATTATGGATAAGAATATATGTGGCAAGAATCTGAATCCCTTAACTTTATACAATTTTTTACATTAATTTATCAATCATTAGATTATTGTACTTTTAATGATTAAGATTAAATTTAATATATATAATTAATACATCATAATTAATGCACATGTGAAATATAATATCTATTATTTAAATAATTAATCTAATAATATATAAATAGTATAAAGAATTGTGTAAAAAATAAAGATTATTGATCTTAATATATATATATATATATATTATATTATATTATATCATATATTATATATGTTGATGCAGCAAAAATCCCTTTTGTAAATCCTACACACCAGTAACGATTATCAGCTTCCTTGTATGCTTTTACAACCTACAATTACAATGAAACTTCAAGAATAAAAGCCGGTTGTCCAGAGAAAACTCTTTGATACTTAAATTAGGGTTTTATTTTTTTAGGGAATGTGAATAAGAGTTTTAGTTCTTTAGGCCAAAGTTTTAGTAGTTGTACCTAATTATAGTTAGTCTCATTTTATAGGTATTTGTGTTCCTTAATCATGGTAGAATTTGATGGAATTTGGAAACAAGTATCTCGACATGTGAGGATAGTGGAGATTTCATTAAGTAAATATCGGCATCCAAATTTTGAGGGATCAGGTGCCTTTTACATGAAGTATATCCATAGAAATCTTATTATGTAAAAAGTCTTAATTAGCAAGAGTACTCATTAGAGAATAATCCATGAAAGATATAGGAAGGAAATGAATCCTTCATAAGCATGTAAGTGTTAAAAGGTTTTGAGAATCTTTGTTTGAGATTCTTTTATCCATCTGAGATGAGCTCAAGTGTTGTATATCTGAGACCATTATAAGCTGTAACCAAAACTTCCATAAGCTGTAGCCGAGACTTTTATAAACTGTAACTGAGACCTTTACACAGTGTAGCCTGAGACCTCATAATTGCTTTTAAAAGGTCTCGGCTCCTAAAAGAGCCGAAATGCTCTTTACCATTCAAAAAAACTCTTCTCGGATGGTGATGGATTTTAGAGTGTTACTAATTTATCCACACGGTCATTCTGGGTCTATAACCTTTTGGGCTATAAGTAACCTGAGCCATATACCTAACATCAAGCCCCCTAATTTTAATTAAAAATAACTGTTTTTTTTTTTTTTTTACAAAAACTGAAGATATTAATTCCAAAAGACGCGCTTGTTCGTCACGCTTAAATGCTAAACTTGAAGTCCATTCATCTTCGACATGTGGCAAATAATTACTGAATCTAGAGATTTCAATACTTTGAGCTCGTAAAGATCTTGTTATCCCTAATGATGGCTGCCCCCTTTTTCTAAATGAAAGATATCCCTCACTTTTATTTTGACGTGGCATTATCTTATTCTTTAATCTGTAACCTCCATCAATGGTTGGGGTTCATTTACTCCTTTAAATACTTCATCTTTTACCTTTTTACTTCTTTCGTCTTCACCTTTACATCGTCATTTTTTCTTTGCAAACAACTTCCACAATAGCAAGGCAACAACAACAAGGTTTCAAATCTTTAACAACTTCTTCAAGTTCTTCCTTCTAGTAATTATCAACAGTAAATCTTCTTTTCTTTCCTTTATTTATTTGTGGTCGATTTTGTTGCATAATTGGTTAATT
Source organism: Cedrela odorata (assembly GCA_035584115.1). Classification (NCBI taxonomy): domain Eukaryota; kingdom Viridiplantae; phylum Streptophyta; class Magnoliopsida; order Sapindales; family Meliaceae; genus Cedrela; species Cedrela odorata. The sequence continues at coordinate 22,067 of JAXCLQ010011248.1, forward strand.
AAGGAAATTGATAGACGTTTTCTTAGGTTTAGAGATCTTTAGGCTTACTATCAGAGTTGTTGATGATCTTGGAATGGCCTTTAACCATCTATTTTTCTTCTGTGAAAAACTGAAAATGGCTTATAGGGAAAATGACTCTGGCGAGGGACAAGTTATCATCACTGTTACTTCTCCTATTTTGGTAAGGCGGACCCAGAACAGTTTACTACAACAGAATTAGACTTAGAGGTGTACACTAGGTTGTATACAATTCCTGAAGGAGTCTATCTTAGAGTTCTAAGGGCAAATGAGCTCCTAAGTTGTTCACCCGAGGGTGAGATAGACTTCAATGAGGAATTTTTCCATGCAGTTGTTAGGCTCCCCCTTCAAAATTATTTTACCCAAGTTCTTGCTTCCTTCAGGATTCCTCCATACCAACTGAACTTAAACAGTTGGAGGATCTTGTCAAGTCTGTACGTTTTGTGGCGTCAGGTCTTAAACTTTGCCCCTTCTCTTGAGGAAATTAAACATTTGCATATACTAAAAATGAACTCAATAAGAAGTCCAAGGTGGTTCTATCTTCAAAACCAACGTGGTGAGATGAACCCCATCACTAGTAATCCCACCTCCAACAAGAACTGGAAGAAGAAATGGTTCTTTGTTGGAGGTAACTGAAATTCTGCTCCCAATTTTCATGTGCCAAGGCCTTTTAGATTTTTGCAATCGAGAGAGGGTAAGATTAGCTAGATCTCTAGCGTCAGACCAGAGCATTTTGCTCTCGGATGATGAGATAATTTCATTGGGTCTTGTGAATTTTTGAGTATCCAAAGACCATTTTGCCTCGAAAAAGGCTATTCTGCAAGGTAACTATTTTGAAATCACTTGTTCTTGTGTTCAAACTGTGATGTATGATCTTGGTTTTATTTCTTCTCACAAACTAGATAACTTTCAAAGATCCCGCTTCTAACCTTTTTGAGGTTTTACAGAGATTAGCGAAGGAAAAAAGAGTTGGGAAAGCTCTCTAGCCTCCTAAAGCTACTAAGAAGGGTCCCACAAAGACCTTAAGGGTTTCAAAAACAATGGGCGCTTATTCTTCGACTAGCCCCCAAGCCCTTAGCAAAAGGTTAATAAACTGAGGCCCAACGCTTCCCCCACCCCGTAAACAAGGGGAAAGGGAAATGCAAAGCCGTGACCTCGGCTTTCGATGAGAGGTCTCTAAAGAAGAAACAAATATTCGACCAGGCCAACAAAAAACTAGCTGAACTTTGTGAACTTCTTCCAGAGGATCTTCTTGTAGGGAAGCGGGAGTTTTTTGAGCATTTCCTCCTTTGTATCAACCTAAAGGTCTAGAGCATCAGCAACAAATTTTTCGACGACATTGTTGGGCTCTTGGAGGAGTCGCTATTGAATTTCCAGCTAAAATGGTTGGGTCAGGTAAGTTTGCCTTTCCTTAATTTCGTAATACATCAAGCATATTTAACAATCTTAATCGAGATTTTATGCACCTATATTTCAAATACTTGGTTTAAATAGCGATTTTATTTTCACAACTTAACTTAATGAAATAAATTATCTATAGCCAATCAATATACAAACCTTTGAATCCTTCCTTACATGGAACAATCAAAGTTATATTTCATATCTTTACAGTATCTCAACATTTTATCGATATTTTCGATAATCATTTCTATGTTCATCATAATCACAATTTTACCAAGTAATATCCAATATAATCTTGAGAACTTAATCAAATCATTTATCACTTATATTTTATCATTAAGCTTACACAATTATTTGAGAAATATAATCATCCATTCACATGTTATAAGCTAATTCCCGATTTGTGAATTCGTAATATTTCATATACTCTCGATATCACTGAAAACTGTCTCAATAATTATAAAAATTATAAAATTTAATAAGTCATAAACAAACCTAAGTTATAAAACTTAGTTAGGATCCCAACACTTGTAATTTAAATCCTTATTCAACAATCCTTGGAAAAATAGTTATCCACTCCCCTATATGCCTCAAGGATCAGCCATAGATTACACGCTATAATCACAAAAATATTACATGTATATCAAATATATCATACACATATACCTACCTTACCAACTCAATTTTGTAACATCATTATCTCAATTTATAAATAAATCAGGTAAATGTTTTTTTTTCAATATCCCACTGCCATTTCTATAATTTCAAACACACTAATATTTCTATAAATTAACCATAAAGCAGGGCATTAAACACTCCCAATCATTTTCATCCAACCTCGACCTACCATATGTATATCAGTGCTCTTATCAATTCTAAAAGGATTTCTTAAGATCATAATATAAGTCTGAAATCTTTGTAAGACAGGGTTAGTCCACTCACTTAGTAAATCAAACTCAATATCTATTTCCCCTCTATCATGGCCCAAACCACCACTTGTAATCATAATATTAACATGTCCTCGACATTGTCGAAAAAATTGAACAAGCACAAGGGTCATAAGTTTACATATAACCAACCATAACCAAAGCAGTTTAAAAAATTTGATTGGGTTTTGTACTCGTGTAATTCCAACATGAATTTTTAAGTAATTTTCTGAAAAATAATTATCCACTCGTATCAACAAAACAATCTCAAATAAAGGCTAAGTACCTAGTACATCCCATACTTAGTAGTCTACCCACATTAATAGCCAAGATCAAGTTACCAAAGACTTCACTCCTATCACCTTGGAATTCAAAGACTGGATCATTTGGAACATAACAAGTGACTATTTTTTTTCTTTTCCAACAATCCATTATTGCATAATATATGGACAACCAGTCCATACTTAAATCACATCAAAATCTAAAATCTCTAATAGGATTAGATTAGCAGGATATCTATGCTCACCAATAGAAATAACATAAGATTTTGCGCTTCCTACAGGAGTAGACACAAATAAAGGTGAATCTAGGGTTCTAATCTCTTTGCTCAGAAGATATGCAAAATAAGGAGAAATAAAAGAATGAGTTGCCCCCGAGTCGAATAGAATTCTAGCATCAATAGCCTTGATGGAAATAATATATGTCACAACCGTATATAATTGATCAACCCCATTTATCGATATAACTCTACCTCTTTGACATTTTCGAAACAATTTTTTTTTTCAATAAGCATAACAATTATCTAATCTAATAAACCTAACCATAACAATTATCGAATTTAATAAACCTACGTTCGAATCTAGTAAAGAACATAATTCTGACTTTACCTCCTATATTTCCATATCAAATTCGAGTAATGACTCTGTATTCATATTTTAATCTAATAGAATAAAGTATTATAAACAACCATCCCACTATTTTAATATTCATTCTCAGATATCACAACTCAAAAATCATAATTTATAGACTCGATGTATCTCATTACATTTACAACAAATTATATATATATATATATATATATAAATGTTTCCTATAATCTCTATTTATGATCCTGAACTCAAAAGAAATTTGTAAATCACTACAATTTATTCTCAATCATAGTCATCATATCAAGACTCAAATTTCACGTCTTCACAAGTCCTGCGTAAAATCCTTTTTAGCCATAACCTACTCATCTTTTTCGAAACCGATGATTCAGCAATTTCACAATTTACACATTTGGTAATATCAACTAGTTCAAATTAATTTTTTTAAAAGAGAAAGTTGACTCCCGACTCAGTATTTAAAGCAAGTTTGGCATTACACTATTGAAATATAAATCCATTTAATTTCACAAAATAACAAAATTAATGGTCCATAATACCAAATCCAAAGTTTCATAAAATCGCATCCCATCCACAACACAACATATTTATCATTCCAACACATATTTCGGCAATTCATCATTCAACACATTTCGTATATTTAAAACTTAACTTGAATCACAAATATTTACAGTTTGAACATTAAGTTAAAGTTATAATATAGTAAAGCAAAACATCCACTCTCTCATTTGGCACTTCTAGTCCTTAAATTCTAGCTTTACCTCAACCTTTATCTCGTCTTCTACCTACTTGACCCTGAACCCCATTAGGTGGCACTAGAGGCCTAGACGAATCCTAGTCTGAAGAAGGAATTCTTTGATCTCTATCAGAGGGATTTTAATTTTGAGAAGACATAATTTAGCTACTAAAATACAGAAGCACAGATAAGATAAATTACAATTCATTCTACGACATCTATAGAAAGAAGACGATTGGATTATCTAGATACTCAAAGAGGCAACTTCCTACACAGAAGTATCCCAGACATACTACACATGTGATGCATTACACTCTACTTATAGTCACCGACCCCTAGACCATGTTCTGATACCACTTTGTCATACACCGGTAAATCAGTGTTGTGATGGCATAGAGGTAGAGATATCCCACCTCTATAAGCCTCAAAACAAATCTGAACATGTAATCCTATAATGTAGATAAATACAATCATATATATGATTTCATAAACATACACTGAGGGCTTCATGCCTATCAACACCATGCCAGACATAAACCACAATACTCATATACAAAATAATATATGCACAAGAATATACAAAAGACACATATAATGTGTATACATAATTGGGTGTTGTGCCAAATTTACAAAATAAACAAAAATGTTAACCCCTAGATGACTGCATGGAGAATCTGGAATCTTAATACTCTTCACGAATATCTCTTAGAATCCTCACTAAGAAGGAAATCCTGTAATCACTGAAAACTATGATGGGTGACTTTTGAAAAAAACTCAGTGAGTGGATACTAAAATGAAAATTTTAAGTAAATTTAGTTTCGATATAAAATATGTTTAAACTTAAAATCAATTCAAACAAAAATCATACTAACAGGACATCCACTGCATATTATAATAATTTCCAGAATTATCATTTCAAATAGTTAAATAAAAATAGAATAATATATAAAGATGTATACAGATTTTAGGTCAAATATTAGATCGCCCTTCGCCTCCTACTTTTCACATGTACCGATACCTCCACAGAACACAAATTAGAATATGCTTTCAAAGCACATAAACTTTTCCCAGTATGTCTTCCGGCTAGGTTAAGTAAAAATTAAAATAACGGCTAGCATATTATCAGAAATATAAAAATCAGAAATAAAACACAATGGCCATCTCCTGACCTCAAAATCAATATCTCAACAACTCCTCCACAACAATATATATAAAATTCAAAGTAATTCTAATTTTCTATATAAAGCAGAATGTAAATCAATTTATAAATAAACTATTTCTTATTTTGTAAAAAATTAAATTTTATAAAACAGTTTTAAAGAAATAAAAAAAACATGTAAAAATTCACTCACAGATGTCACCAAAAACAAAACAAAAATCAAATCATAGTGGGATAGGTGGTCGCTCCCTCGGCTTATTTATAACATATTTATACTAATTATTAACGTAATAATTGAAGTACAGATGTTTAAAATTTAATTATGACATTGATGTACAACAAGTTTTTCCTCTTTTTTTGAATTCTATTTTCTTTTACAATACGAAATCTAACGATTAATAATCGAGGTGTCGATTATACTTAATTTACTATTACTAACCAATTTCGCATGATAATACATTATTTCAAAATCTAAATCAAATGCAAACGCTATTATTACTATTCATATATTCCGACAAAATTTAATTTTACCTATTTTAATAGTTAATCAATCTAATTCTAACCTAAACAAGCATAATCGAAAAAAAATATCCATAATGAACAGTAACTCTTTGATGAACAGTATTTTTGGCATGAACAATGACTATTATTGAAAAATGCAAAATAATGATAATAACAATACTGTGAATCATACCGAAGGTTCAATTTAACATTAAGACGTCCGAATTGCAAATAATTTTAAAAATCCCCAAATTATGAATAGTAATACTATTCTCCTCCTGGCTTAATCATCGACCAAATAGCTTAAACAAAGTTCTTAAAGTGTAGCCCATGTTGTGTATGTGTGATTAGCAGCAAGAAATAAGACTTTAATCGACTGAAAATTAAGTAATTTGAAGAAAATTGAAAAAAAAAATTTAAAAACTAAGGAGAAAGAAAGGTTCAGGATGAAGAAGAAGAATGCTTTGGTGTGTTTTCTGTCCTATTGAAATATCAATTAAAATGTGAGTAAATTACTAATTTGCCCTTGAAAGTTTTTAAAAAGAAATTAAATAAAAAGGATAAATATATCAATTGTTATTTTCCTACACATATACTATATTCTAAGCTTTAATTATCTCTTACATGATCTCGGATTTGACTTAAATTTGATTTATATCAATCCTTATCGAGTCATCTTTCAGTAGAAACAAACCGTTTATCAATCAAGTTTTTCAATCAACGTCAATTTTCATTTAAAGGTCTAGTGTGCGATTAAAGTTTTAAAAGAAAATTTTCTAAACTTAACAAATTGTAATCAAATCATTCATAATAATTAATTAAACATTAATACAGAGTAAGTAACTCAGTTTTTAACACTTCGATATCAATCTATAAAATAACAAAATTATCCTTTGTATGTAAAATAACTAAAATGCCATTTAAATTTTGGAGTATTACAAGTTTTTTAAGCCAAAGTTTCAATAGTCGTACCTAGTTGTAACTAATCTCTTTTTATAGGTATTTGTGTTCCTTAATTATAATAGAATTCTATGAAATCTAAAAATAAATATCTTGACGTATGAGGATTGTGGAGATTCCTTTAAGTAAGTATCGGCTTCCGGATATTTAAGGATCACGTGCCTTTTACATGAAGAGTATTTATAGAATTCTTATTATGTAAAAAGTCTTAATTGACAAGAATCCCCGTTAAAAAATAATCCGAGAAATATATAAAAAGAAAATAAATCATTCATAAATATATAAGTGTTGAGATGTTTCAAGAATCTTTGATTGAGACTCTTTTATTCATCTGAGATGAGTTCAAGTGTTATATGTTTGAAATTATTATAAACTGTAACCGAGACATCTATAAGTTATAGCCGAAACTTTTATAAGTTATAACCGAAACCTTTACAAGGTGTAGCTTGAGACATTCTAATTGCCTTTAAAAGTTTCAGCTCTTGAAAGAATTTAAATTTTTTTTTTGTCATTCAAAAAAACTTTTATCGAACGATGATGGGTCTCAAAATATTATTTATTTATTAACACGATCATTTTAGCCCTATAATCTGTTGAGCAACCTGAGCTATATACCCAAATATATATATATATATATATATATTTTGTGAAAGAACGGCAATACGTAAGAATTAAATATGTTGTTGTCATACCACTGATTAATGTTTAAAGTCCATACAAAAAATTTGTACACTGACACCACTGAAGAATATTTTTCTTTTTCATTAATTCTTTCATGGTACACATAACTGTGAATAAATGTACATGTATAATAAATCTACCGATTCCCAAGCTAGGGCCAGAAAATTTGGATCTGGCTGAAGTGTCTTAATTAACGACAGCTGGGTTCAAACTACAAAAAACTTATTTTAATGCAGCATATTAGGGTTGTTTTCAGAATTATTGAGATTCATATATTTAGCAACACAGATTAATCCATTTTATTATCTCTTGTTCATTTTTTATATTTTTGTCATGAATTTGTAAGTGTTTGACTGTATTTTTTCTTCTTCAAAATTTTTTCTAAAGACAGGAGTCCAAAGATAATTTAAAATATTTGGAATTCACCCATTTATACATAATTTAAAAATATATAATCCGTCTTATCATGCTGATCACATATAGATAAAAAAGAGAGCATGAAATGAAATAAAATCTTGGGTAAATAAGAAAGAGTATGTCAGTTGTAATACAATCATTACTATAACCATTAAATAATTTTTAAAATAAATAAATAAATATATATATATAATAAGAATTTACTAAATAAAACTATAAACAAGAGCGACGAAGTTAGGCTCCACATAGAGAGCACTTTTCTTTATAAATGCATGCTAGTTCTGGATTTTATTAACAACAACAGATATCTCTACACAAATTTATGAATAAATGGCTTTCAGAGATAGAGAAGAAATTAAAGGAATAAAAAAACATTAAAAAATATCAACTTTGAAGTGAGCTGCATGTTTTCTATATGATTGGAGAAAATAAAAATGAAAAAGGTGATTAATCTACCGATTAATTATGGGCAACTGATATCATCATCGCTACCAGAAGATAACTTGATTTGAGAAATAGGACTGATCCCATTCTCGCATCTAGACGGCCCTGAAGGAGGCACTGGAACTTTTGGCAGTCTGCTTACCAAACCTTTGAGATTTATCGGCAGGCCGCCACATCTTCCGGTAGAAGTCATAGCCAAAATTAAGAGGAAAAGAGCTACAGAGACCCTAAAATGCATCAAAGATTTCTGATATGCAGATGACATGGTTGTTTTTTCCCTAATTTCTGCTGCTTGTGAAACTTTGTCTTAAATGTTTCAGGAAGCGTGTATATAGCTGAAGAAATCAATGAGAGAGAGAGAGAGAGACAGCGGTTGTGTTTGACTTCTTATGTATTGGACTAATTAAATGTTATTTGAATTAATGGTATATAATTCTAGGATAGTTTTACTGTGTATTTTATGTTAATATTTTGAGAACTATTTAATTAATAAAATAAGAAAAAAAATTTAGATTTATAATAAATAAATAAAATTAATGCATGTCTTATCTATTAATATTTATTTATCTAATTTTTTTCATTCACTTTATTTATTTAATATTATTTTATAATATTCTCCCACTATCACTAATTCAATGATCCAACTGTACAGTAAACTAACACAATAATTTACTAATTGGATAGTCTTATATCGGCATGACTGACGCCACGGGACTGTCTTACTCTCCTCTCTCTATATCTATGATAAATTTTAGTGCTAATACAAAGGCAATCATGAAGAGTGGGCAACCTATTTCTCCTTTTGAACAACGTAACTTATTGTTGAGAAAGTCATTTAGTTGAATACAGCAATAGCAGCCAATCTAGAAACCAAATGAGAGTATTTGATTTTTGTGGACTTAATAATTTAATTAATTCTTTATCAGCGTAGACTACGTCAGTAACATCATTGTTAAGAAAATCACAACAAAAACATATAATAAAATAAAAAAAGAAGTCAGATTTTCGATCAATAAAAATTATTTTCAACAGATTAATTTCTGGAAGTTGGCACAAATAACATTTATAAACAGAATTTTTATGATTACTTTATATTATTCTGTTTATACAAAACTTAATAATATATATATATATAACATAATAATAGTTAGCAAATTATTTTTTTTCTAATTCTATCTCATTTTCTCTTATTTTTTTCTCACAAACCAAACACTAATTAAAGTAAAGAAGGCATTTACAACATGTATTCTCTGAGCGTGCCATTTTTCTTTCGGAATAAACGTTTGTCCGCAATCATGAGAAAGGCTAATTCAAATAAAATAAATAAAAATGTGAATGGAATATTTTGCAATAACAAAGTACAACATATAAGACTTATTGTTGGATGATGTTTCATGTTTAATGGACTCTTCAACATTCAACAATTAATTAATCTCTAAAATGTGTGACAATTATTTTTGTTTCTTAATCATAGTTATTAGCTGCCTAACTGTCTCCTTTTTAGCTGGGTAGGTAGGGTTCTTAGAATTCCAAATTACCCAATCCTTGTATTTAAATTAATTAAATTACAACTCATGTTTTTTTCTGTTATCCTCTTCATCTCATGCACTATATTCCGTGGTGAACTATCTCATTAATATATATAGCATATAATGTTGAAATATATAGTCAACAAATATTATTATACTACTAACTCAATATTCCTATTTACTTTTATATTACATGCATTAATGACATAAAATTGATTTCTCAATTAAAAAAAATCTAGCAATAAGTCTAAAACAAAAGTACTATTTTTTCTAAAAATTAAAAAATAAATTAAAGTCCTTATTAATCTAATGTGAGCGAAATTTAACCAAAATTTTAATTACTATTCCAATAAATTTTACCAGTTTAACCGATTAGCATCTACAAAATAAATATAAAAATGCAATAGTATTTATCTGGCTCCTCTTTAATTAATTAGGAGTAATATACATTATTTTTCTTAACCAGTCACCATTGTTTCATATTTTTTTGAATAACTCTTTTATGTGAAAAAAAAATGATAATTTTTTCCTATATTATTTATTTATTCTTTTATTTTTCTTAAAATACATTGTTATCTCGATACCATTATTTATATTTTATAAATAATTTTTTATTTATAATTTAACATTTTGTAACCTTAATGTGTGGGTCCAATATTTTCATAAGTTATTTAGTAAATTTTAAATAATAAAAAAAATATAAAAACAGCTTTAGTTTAGTGGCTAATCTTTCATCCACAAATCTCATGGTTTATGGTTTAAGCCTCCCCTTCATTTATTCTTTTCCTCATGGTTGGTGTGTGAATAGAGGTGAAACACAAAACCAAATTCATTTTTATTTTTTTTTTATAAATTTTATTATATAACTTGTAAAAATATTAGATAGATATTAGAACTTTCAAATTGTAAACTATAATGAGTACCATGTTTTTTAGTCAACATTAAATTTAAATAAAGGCACTGACAATACTAAAATTTTAATTTCTTTTATACATATATATATATATATATGCATTCAACATTAATTTCTGTTTTTTTTTTCTAAATTCATATTCTAATAAGTTTGTAATATTTAACTAACAATTTTTTCATTTAATTAAATATAAAATATTAATATTTTAATAAATTATTCTCTCTTTAATTTTTTTCTTGCAACTAAACACTAACTAAAGTAAAGAAAGCATTTACAACTTGTATTCTTTGAGCGTGCCACTTTTCTTTTGTAATAAACGTTTGTCCCTAATCATGAAGAGATGTAATGATTTTTTTTTTGGAATAACGAATTACAAGAATAAGACTTGTCATTGGCTTGTTTCATATTTAATCGACACTTCAACATTCAACAAGTAATTAATTTTAAAAACGTGACAATTATTTTTGTTTCATAATCATAGTTAGCAGCCGGGTAGGGCGGTTCTTAGAATTCCCAATTTATTTATTTTTGTTGTCGTCTTCTTCATTTCATGTACTATATATCCAATGGTGATATAATAATTAATTTATAGAAATTTTTTTTAAACACGTTTGTACGTTTTTAAATGTAAATTTAGTACATATTACATATAGCAAAAATTAGAGATAGCAAATGGGATGGACCCTTGGGTCGGCCCATAAACAGTGCAGGCCCATTCTGGCACGGCCCATTAAAGAGTTAAGCCAAACCTAAAAATGTGGGCCCGTCATGAGTCCGGGTCTACAAACCTACTTAAATTTAAATATTTAATTAAATATTTTTTTATTATTTATATTATAATATTTATTTTATTTTTCTCTCTTTATTATTATTATTATTATTAATTTTTTTCATTCATTTTATTAATTTTAACCTATATATACATATATGTGTGTATTTTGATATTTTGTTATTATAATAAATAAATAAATTATTATTTATAAATTTTGTGATCTAATTATTATAACTACTTAAAGAAATGCCATGAATATGTTAAAAAAATACAAAAAAAATAATCATTATCTAATTAGAAAATACATTCTTTAGAACCAAAAATATATATATATATATATATATAATATTGGCCAATTTAATAAATCAATTTAACATACAAATTATAATATTAAATAAATTAATTTTAAATTAAATGGGTGAACTTGCATCACTATAGTTACAGTACATCCCAACCAGGTTGGCATCTACTGAACCATCAATTATTTGCACTTTACCCATTTTATTGTTTTATATTAAAATTACAAATATTAAAAATCTAAAATCTAAAATTATAAATATTATAAACTAATTTTCATCAATAGAATCATTCTTCTCCATTTCATCATTCCGATCATCGTTCTGGTTTTGAATTCTCTGTTTTGCATCCTCCCAACCTTTCAAGCATATCAAATAATCTAATACATTTGGTGACAATCTTGATCTTTATTCATCCAATACCCTGTTTCCTACACTAAAAGTATATTTTGATGCTACTGTAGAAATGTAAAGAGTTAGTAGATCACGAGTCATGATGGATAGTACAACCAACACCTGTCATTTACTTTCCACCATTACAAAATATCAAATTTTCTTTTTTTTATTTTATATTAAACATTAAATTATAATTAGTAGAAACATATTTTCATAATTCATTAGGGTTAGTAAAAGAAGAGGAGCAAGCAGATCTATTAGTAATAGTGTTCAAAAGTTTCTATGGAGTATTTACTACAGATTTATCATTGTGCTCAGAAATTAGTGTATTTATATTATTCCCTCATATTGAATGTAAACATTATTTAAAGAATTCTCAAAAGAAAATTTATTAATATCAAGTGTAATATTCATATTTTTTACTATTGCATATACTAACTTAATTTCACCGAAAAAGTTTATTTAAAGGTCCATTACTGCTGCATATATAAACAATATTGGAATATCCTTCCAATATTTTTTTAATTTCTCTTTCATAATAAAACAAATAGTTGTAAACTCATTTAACACTTCTATAAGTAGTAAATATATAACTAATATCAAATAAATGATTTAAAACACAATATGAAGTTGAAAAATAAATACGTGAAATTCTTAGAAGTCAATAGCATATCAACCACTTTTTTATTATAAAAATTAGTAATTGCATCACTATAATTAACACAATATTTCAACATCAAATATGTAGAGTTTTAACAAGTTTTCACATCAGGCATGAACTTCTTAGATTGTAATCCATAATACAATAAAGAAAAATTAAAATCTTGTCTTCTATAACCATGTGATGAAATATATTGTACTGCATCTCTAATATTTTCTATATGATAATTAATTAATGTTAAATTATCTTATACAATTAAATTAATAATATAACAAACACTTCTTATATGAAAAAAAAAAAAAAAAGTGTGCCAAAATTATATGCAGGTGCTATATTATTAGTAAACAATTCAATGGCAACAGTATTGACAAATAGATTATCAAAAGTAATGCTAAAAATTTTACCTGATATTTCATATTCTCTAGAAATGCTCATCATAGCATTGAAAATAGAGAAAGTATTATGAGGGAATTCTAATTCATGAAATGCAATAATTCTTTTATGCAACATCCAAGTATTATCAATTTAATAGAAAGCAACACAAATATAACCTAATATATTACATTGAGTCCAACAATCCATCTAGTCCAACAATCAGAAGTAATAGAAATAACATTTTTAAAAGAATGAAAAGTTGTAATCAATTTTTTTTTAGTTTGTTCAAACAATTTCATACAATTACTCTTACATGTATTTTTAGGAACTAATTTTAAAAAATGTTGAATGTACTTTTTCATGAAATTTTTCAATATTTTATCTTCTGCCTGGGTGAAATGATGCTCACTCGATATAATCCATTTAGCCATTTCTTCTCTCATAACTTGTGTGAGTACCTAAAATAAGGGACAGTATTATCCCCGGATGTATTTAGTGCAAGTAAAGATTGAGTACGGTCTTTTGGGAGAGTACATATTTAAGTGCATCTTGTCATATATAATTTCAAATGTCTAGTTCCACTCCCAGTACTTAGTACAGTTTTACACGACTTACAAATGGCTTTTTATTCTTGTTTTATAACTAGAAACACTAATAATAAAAGAACTAGATCTACTTCCATCCAAATTTTGTTCAATCGACATTGTTTAAGAAAAATAATTTTAGTATCTGCAATCAATAGGAATGGCATGGACAAATTAAAATCATAAATTTAATCAACATACAAATTTAGTCATTTCACATGCTACTAAACTCTAACAAGTGTTATTTTTAAATATAAATAATTCCACTAACAATCAAGGAAATGAAGGAAAAAGTATAATGTTTAGTTATTGCATTTTCAAATCATTACATTACATTACAATTGCTCATTTTAAATGTAAACCTTGTTCTTGGAATATAGGGTTAAAATAGTCATTGTATGACTTTCATTTCCGTACATGCATTGTTTATATGATATAAGTGTATTGAAATTGAAATAAGTTAGTCATGGAATTTCATTGTTGGAAATCGGATAAATGACCCACGGTAGTTAAATCTCGTGAAGTGAAAAGTGTTAATTACGAGGATTTTAGTCATACTTTCTATAAGCATTGCATTTAGTGCATTTATATTTAATCATATAAATCGTGGAATTAATAATTATATGCATATGTGGTATTAGGCTTCGAGAACCCAAGAAAAAGACCCAAAGGGTGCGAGAACTATTTGTAAACCCTGAGAAATGATAATATGATTTATTTTTAATGTAGGAGTGTACTAAAGCTTCTTTTAAGAATATAAATGCATATCTTAAATGGAAAGCATGGTATTGACATTTAAAATTTGGTAATGGAAGGTATTATTATTTTCTTGAATATCTTCATGAATGATTATTTATGATTTAAGTAAGGTTAAGAAAATATTTAGGATTTATTAATCATATTTTATGTGATTGAATTAAGTTTGAATTTTGTGATCCTTGTGAAAGGAGTAATCTTAGTGGTATAAGCTTGAATTTGTATTAAGTGATTATTGATTATAATTAGGGTTTGTTTGATTTAGAAATTTATAAGGATTGATTATAAGTAATTGAATTCGTTGATACACGATATACGCTTAAACTGAATTTAAGTTAATTTTATGATAATTAATGTATTAAATATTGTGAATTTAGCATAAGATGGATTTTTGTATATAGCTCTACATTTATGCATTCAGTGATCTCGCTAGCCGGTTAACAAACAAGATCAAGAGCCTCAGATAGGTAAATAGAATTAGTTCTAAGGAATGAATAGGAAAGATTAAAGAATTCATTATTTGTGAAAAATATGTGATTGAGTAGGAAGTATTGATACTTGAGATAGGAAGAGGTCGACACTTTCATCAAAAGTGTCGACATTTTAAGAGTGCAGGTCGATACCTGCTAAAAAGGTTGACACTTTTATCAAAAGTGTCAACACTTTAAGAAAATATATCGATACCTGCTGAAGAGGTCGATACTTTTATCAAAAGTGTCGATACTTTAAGAAAAATATATTGATACATGTTGAATAGGTTGACACTTTTATCAAAAGTGTTGACACATTACAAAGTGTTGATACACGGAAAAAAAAAAAGTATTGATACTTTGCAATACAGAGAATTTGAAAATAATTACAGCATGAACCAAGTCGATACTTTTGTCAAAAGTGTTGATACTTTGAAAATGGGTTATTATATTAAGGAAAAGTGCTGACACTCGGAGTTAAGAAAATTTTCAAAATCAGATATTTTTAAAAGTATCGACAAATGAGTTAAAAAGTATCAATACTTTCATAAAAAAAAGGTTGGTACTAGAGTAGAAAGTATTGAAACTTTTGGCCAATTTAGGTAAATACTCAAGAGAGGGACTAATTTTTCATTAATTTCTCTATTTCTTCACATACTCTCTCACTAAAATTTGTTTCTCTCTCTCTCCTTCTCTTCTTTCTTATATCTACTTAAATCCCTTCGGTTTTCTTTCAAATTTTCACTAGTAAACGATTACATGTACTCTTCTCTACAATTTGGTACCTAATTTGTGCTAGAAACTGCAAGAAATAGCAAGGAAGAAATTAGGGTTCAAAGATGAATTTTTTCAATTTAATGGTGATACAAGGTTTCTAAAGGCTTCTATAGAGTACCAATAAGCCCATTAACTCGTTATAAGTTTGATTTTACGATTTTGAACATATTGAAATTTTAAAGTTACTGATCACTAGAAAATTTTCATTTATTTTCTTATAGGAAATATGGATTTGTGAAAATAAGAAGTATATGATGATAAATAGGCGTTAAATGTTGTATAAAATATGTGTATTCGTCTTAGACAAAAATGCGAATATAGAATACTTAAGGTCATGAGATTTCGTTGTTAAAAATCGAATAAATGACCCGTTAGTTAAACCTCGTGAAGTAATATGAGTTAAATTAAGGACTTTTAGACATAATATCCATAAATATCACATTTAGTGCATATTGTAAATTATTTGAAATTTTAGAATTTATTACATTACATGTGTGAAATTGAGCACCGAACACTCAGAAGAGGGATTTAGAAAGCACGAGGATTAGTAGAGAAAGTGGTTATCCTCCCCTTGCTATGAGTGAATTTATTTTTACTTGTTTTAATACTTTTAAATTACTTTATAAAACTTATTGTTTAACGAAATAAGGAATAGTTTTATTATTATTGCTTTGAAATAAATGTGAATGGTCTGTATATTGCTTTAACATGTGCATGGCCTTAAGGCCGACTGATATTGAAAATGTAGACTCTTTTCAAAATATTATTGATGATGCGTTATTATATAATTTAATGTTATGATGAAATATTTATAAATGATCATATTTTTGGATTCTATATTAATTGTGTTAGTGATATGATTGGGAGGGCTAAATTTATTAATTACTGGAGCTATAGGAAAGTAACCTAGAGATAGACCTATTAAGAAAACGTCTAGGTGAGTGCACCACGGGTGGGACATGTATAATGGTTGATGATGATAGGGTATTACCTATTCGTGGGATTGTCGAGGACAATCATGAGTATCATCACGTCACTACTAGAAGCCAACATCAGTGGTGGGCCACTTTTTAAATAATTAGCATGTATTTCTTTATTTATTAAAAAAAAAATGTTTTAAGCTTAAAAGAGCATTGTTTGCTTCTATGAAAATCACTAACGGTCTTTGGTTTACCCACAATCAGGGTAATCATCGGGAAAGAGAGCTAGTCCAATGATTTTCAAAATAACAAGCCATAGTTTCTTTAAAAATAAACTGTTTTCCATACATTGTATAAATGTTTTCTTAAAACATATTAATAACATTATATTTTATGTATAAATATATTTTTGTCCACTTATAGAGTATACCCTCGTAAACCCTCTCTCCCTCCAAACCTCTCAGTTTTAGGGAATAAAGCATGATAAAGAGTGTTATTTGGTAATGATGATTAATTAAGGGTGTAAAACCCACAGGTATCTTTTTCATACTCAACTCGTTGGTTTGTATTGTTAGTTCACTAGGTTTGTTTTGAAAAACTTCTGTACATATTTATTTTGATTTTGGAAAATAATGTAATTAATTATGTACAACATATTTTCTTATATAAATTGAGTGTACTTATATTTGTAAAATGATTTGAAAATGTCTCAAAAAGACAAATATGCATAAGAATAATTATATATGGAACAAGTACCTAAAAAACCTTAGAGGCCTAAGAGACATATTCGGGGATTTAGATTGTGTCTTAAGGATCTGTAGCGGTTATCACGTATAGACTCCATAGGCGGAAGCGTGACACCATTAGTGAGAGTGATTACTCTCCCCTTGTTGCAAGTAAATTTATTACATACACAAATATGATTATATTGTTATATGTGTGTTATACATATATGTATGCTTCTGTGCTAGACAAGTGGTTTTCTTGCTAAAGAAAAAGTTGAAATGAATTTGTTTAAACGTATTTTACATAGATATTGGGATAAAATATTTATTTGATTTGCGGTTGACAAATTATTTGATATATATGTTGAAATGGCTTTAGAAGCAAGAATTTGATTGATATGATTATATCATTGATTGAAAATGATTTGATTTATGCATGTATATTAGTGATGAGGTCGGTAGGTCGAATTTTAATATATAGTCAGTGGGCCTGATATATAGTCGATCGGCTTGATTATTTACTGTAACTACAGGAACGTAGTCTATGGACTAAGGATGACAATTTTGCCCTCAAACACGCTATTAACTGATCCTCATGAGACGGGTTTGATATACCTCTTAGCAGGTTTGAGACAAATTTGGTAAATAAATTTAAAACCCACAGCGAGTTTGAGACAGGTTGGGAAGCAAATAGATTTCTGTGAATATCCGCAACGGATATCCGCAAATATTTTTATTCGCATTTATTTGTATCCATTTGTATATTATATTATCCCATTACCAATAATATTTTAAATATTTTTATTCTACAACAATCATTCTATACTGGCTGCTACTCTATAGTCTGATCTCTGTTTTGAAAATTGAATTTTAATTTTTAAATATTAAGGAATGGCTCGAATGTGGATCAAAAGATTGGAGATGGAAATAGAGGAAACAATCTAAAAGATTGAAGAAAGCAATTTTTATTTGTGGTGCAAACTGTTTGCGGGTGCGAATTTTGGGCATCAGCCTGTAGGCTGGCCCAAGCCCAAGCTAGGCAAGGGCCAAATTTTATAAATCGTATTGGGCTGTATATTTTTTTAATTAGTTTAACTCGACCTAACACGAGTATTGTAAGGGTCTGGGCTGGCCCGATATGTAAGTCTGATGAGCTTTAATTTGTGTGTATATACCTATTTCAAACTTTTTCGGTTATCTCTCTAATTAATATTAATATTAGTTATCTTCTAGGTTTGTACCAAATTTGTGTTGTACTTGTGTAAGATTAATATACTGAGTTTACAGAAAAAAATATTGATTAGCTCTCATCTATACCGTAATTGTTACATACGTCCTTACATTTTTTAAAATGTTATCTCCTACTCTTACAACGATTTTTTTTTATTATTTTACGCTCTTTACTTTCTCCATTACCCATCATAGCCGAGCCTTCAAAAATCAAAAAGTTGATTCTTTCTCTCTATTTCTCTTGACCTTTAT
>JAXCLQ010011278.1:0-10616 GCA_035584115.1 Cedrela odorata
TTAATTTACAAAAGTATTACAAGAATCCATTTATATTTATCTAGTAGGACATTCACACATGTGAGTCAAGTAAGTAATCTACCCGAAACGTTGTAGGCTCTCTATTGTTACCCCAAACTCTGCGAATACTAATACTCTTAATCTAAAATTTGTAATTGTGAGGGATGAGTATACAATTACACTCAGTGAGTAAATACATATATATACACACATACATGCACACTCATTCACAAATTCTCAGATATTGGAATTTCATTAATGTCATGCTTGAAAATACATATTTACATTTTCATTTACAACAGATGACTGTAAACAAATTATAGATCTGCATTTAATTTTAAAACATTTAAACTGAGCTAGCCATACCATCTCGATTGCTACCTTAGCCGAGGTAACGTCGAAAACTATCAGTGAGTTTATATGCAAAAAATCATATGCAATGTATTCTTATTAAACAGAAACTATTTCTCAGACATTGAAAAATCATTTATTTCATATAAAACATGCCTTTATGAAATTAACAGCTCGTCTTACTGATATTAGTACCAAGTAGTCACTTGGTCATGAAACGTCTGTCTCGTCATATCCATCAAATCCACAAGATTCCTATCAAGCCACCAGGACTTTCCATAGGGTTTTTAAATCAGCACATATGTACTCGGCACACAGTGGGTTTACCATGATTTAACCTTCTTTATACAGCCTTATTATGGTCCACTCACCTATACGGCCTCTTATAGATCCGTCCATAGGCTACCTCCCTGTATATACAGTAAACAAACAAGTCCAAAGGCCATACAACTAGCCCACTGGCCATATAACAATATCCGACCTTACCGGCCTCATTACCATATATATACTTAAAAAAATAAATCATTTATAATTAATTATTTTTATTCATTTAAATCAAACCTGGCCGCAAACAATGATTACAAGATATATAAATCACATCTGGCATTCCCGACCATTTTAGCATGTATATTTAACAATATTTAATAGCAGACCAAATATAAAAACATCCCAATATCAATTTAATACAAGAAATACATTATTTTCAAATTTTACTTTAAATCATAAAGCAGCTTGTTCGATTACACAAGAATACATATAATATATCAAGCATATATTTATTATTTATGTATGTATAAATTTACTCACAGTAAGGGAAGAGTAATCACTCCCATTAACAATCCCTTGCGCCTACTCGGTCCTTCTCTAGGATCATCATAACCTAATACTTTACATGCGTAACTTATGAAATTTACTATTTAAATAATCAATATAATTGCATTAAATGCAATTTTCGTAAAAAAATGTGACTAAATTCCTTACTTTAATGCATTTCACTAATTTAACTAAGATCATTTTTTTTATTTTCAACAATGAAATCCAATGGCCGAATTTTTTTCTAATTCATATTTTCACATCACATTTCAATTATTATATCAAATAATTAAATCCCTATTCAAATCAAATATTTGTCCATCAAATATGCCCAATAACTTAAATTAATCAATACTTGTGTGAAAATGAATGTCATTAATAACTATTTTACTTTTATGTTTGAATAACAGAGTTTACAATACTAACTTTCACTCTCAAGAATTTCGTTGTGATTGCAGGTTAAGAAATTAGTCTAATAAGCTAGAAGAAGATTAGTGCTAGTGCACGGAATCCAAAAAAGAATTTTTACTGCATCAACACTTGTTATACATTTTAAATGATATGTTATTCATTGTGAGTTGGAGAAACAAGTTATTTTAAAAATTATAAAAAAAGTTGTTCAATTAATAAATAACAAAATTAAAATGTATAACAAGTATATGTGTGTGTGTGTAACAAGTGTTTATATATATATATATATATATATCAAGTTTCAATAACATTGTACTTATAAAATTATAATAAAAATTTTGTATTTCAACAAATGTGATATTTATAAATAACTTACATGTGTAAAATTATTGTTAAATTTGTTATTTTCTTATAGATGTATAATTAAATAACATTTATCAATATGTCTGCAAAATTTATCATATATATAGAAATTTGTATTTTAACTTTACTTTATAAATGTAGCGTTTCTTCTAAATTTTATCTTCATTTTATTAACTATAGTCTTACAAATTTCTTTTATATAAAGAAATAAAATATGTTCAAATAAAATGAAATTCTTTCCGCACCTTTAACTAGTGTAATTTATTGTCTTTGTGTTGAAGTTTGATTGAAAATTCTTTCTTAAACAAATTTAAAGTATTAGTTCTAAACTATTTTTTAGTCAGTTGCCAACTGTACAAAGTAAAGTTGATGTGGCAAGGAATGGTTGGAGTTGAGCTATTAGTGTATAGTATGTCTATTAAAGTCAATAAGTTAAATGTTAGTTTTATGTGTAACAGTTGTTAGGTTGAAAACAGAGGATAAAAATAGAGACATTTTACTTTCATGGTATGAGAGTGATACAAATTAAAAGGCAATCAAGATTTTGTAAAATTTTCATTGATTAATAAAGAGTGTTCTAGTTTTTGGTTCTTGAAAAATTGATTTGGTTTTTTGAGAGTTGATTCGTTTTCAATATTTATCTTAATTTTGTGGTTCTTTAGTTGGATCTTGCTTCGGATTTTCTTTTTTAGTTTTTATATAATGTTTATTCTGATTCTTGAAATAGTATTGAATGTGTTTTTCAATAAAGCACACCAAGTGTTTGATAAATTGATCTCTATGAATTGAGAATGGTATCTTTACAACTGATATTATAGCTTAGAAGGTAAAGAAAATGGTGTCGTCTAAGCTCTCGATTGAAAAAGCTTACTAGCGTAAATGACTTCAATTTATGAAAAATGAAGATGAACGCTTTCTTGGTTCATGAATAACTTGATGAGGCTCTTGTAAAAGAAGGGAAGATAACACCCTATTTTAGCAATAAGACAAAGAGATTCTCACAAAAGTACACAATGATTTGGTTCTTTCACTTGGCGATGGTGTTATGAGAAATGTGTATAAGAAAATGATAACACAAGGAATTTGGAACAAGTTGGAGGCTAGATATATGACAAAATCTCTAATTCATAAACAAGGGTGTTCAACGGTTCTGGTTCGACTCAGAATCACCAAGAATCGAACCGAAACCAATTCTTTTAGAGTAGGTTCCGATTCTAAAAAATTAAGAACCAATTTTTTAAAGGTAGGTTCTGGTTTAAAGGTACTGGTTCTAAAAATTGTGGAATCAAAATCGAACCGAACCGGTTCAATTTAAAAATAAAAAATTATTTTTTAAACCAAATAAATTAAACTCCGTCTCATATTCAAATACAAACTATTAATAATTGAACTACATATATAAAGTTACACGATTTATTAAAGAGAACACTCTTTATTCATTGAGTTACATTGAAAAAAATTAATTTATGTATTTATAATATTTTATTTAACTTAATTTATCATATTATTTATATAATAATTTAATAAAATCGTGATGTGTATATATTAATTTTTAAAATTATCAAAAAAGTTAACAATTATAATAAATAAATATATGCATGGTATAATATTATTAAATATATAATTATACCATTATAAAAAAAAATAAATTTCTCTTTTTAGTGATATATAATATTAACTCAAGTAATAATACAAAAAAATAAATAATTTATCGTATATCAATTCTCTTTAATAACTTATTTATCTTCTCTTTCGTTCACTTGATTTTTTGTCATGTATACAATACTTTTATAATTTAATTTCATTGATTTTATTTTTCAAAGATTTTTTTATGGAGTTAAAAATTTTAAAAAAATTAAAATAATTGATAAACATGGTACCCTGTTAAATATAGTAGATTTCGGTTCTAAAATTTATGAACTAAATAATTTATGGTAAGTTTCAGTTTCGAGTAAAAGCAAAATCAGAACCAGTTTTGCACATCCTTACTTATAAGCTATATTTGAAAAAGAAACTAAATATGCTTAAACTTAAAGAAGGTTGATCAATGAATGAACATCTTGATGAGTTCAATAAGATTATTCTTGATCTTGAAATCATAGAGATTAAGATTGATGATGAAGATCAAACATTTATAGTGCTTACCTCTATGCCTAAAACATATGAATACTTTGTGGATACCTTATTATATGGTAGAGATTCAACATCAATAGATGATGTTAAGTCTTCATTGAATTCTAAAGAGCTAAACAAGAAAGTTGAACTAATAGAATCAGAGACAAGGAAAAGATTACATGCTAAAGAAAGACAAGAAAAGAAATATTCAAATGGCAAACAAAATGGGGCAAGATCAGCATCAAAAGGTAAGAAGTTGAAGTGTTTCCATTGTCCCAAGAAAGGACATTTTAGAATGGATTGTCCATAAAGGAAAAATAAAAAATAAAAAAAAGCATTCACAAGACCAAGGTAATGTTACGGTAGTCATAAAAAAGGGTTTTCAATCAACATTCTTCAACCAAACCACATGAAGGTGAATAAGTCTTAGACTTTGGTTGTTCTTTCCACGTAAGCCTAAATAAATCTTTATTTCAACCTTGAATATGGTAGATAGGGGAAAGGTTCTTATAGGTAATATTATATCTTTTGAAATAAGAGGTATTGACAACATAATGATAAAAATGCATAATGAAATCATTAAGGAGTTGCAAGAAGTCAGGTTTATACCTAATTTGAAAAATAATTTAATTTCTTTAGGCATGATAGACTTAGGTGGGTGTAGTTTTAAGGCTGAAGGTAGAGTCTTAAAGGAAAACAATGCCTAAATGGTGGTATTAAGATGGGTTTGGAAGAATGGTTTGTCAAGGTACTACAATCTACTGAGATGCAAATATTGCAGCAGATAAGAAAATTAATAAAATAATCTTGCAACATCTTAGCATTTTTTTCTTAATACATGATGATCACTTAAGGAATGTGTCTATGTGCTTAGAAGTAAAGATCAAGTGTTTAAGCGCTTCATAAACTAGAAAATTTTAGTTGAAAATCAAAAAGATATGAAGGTGAAGGTGTTAAAGACTGATAATGGAATGGAATTCTGTTGTGGAAGCTTTGATAACTTCAGTAAAGGTTGTGGAATTGAGAGACATGGAATAGTAAGGTTCATACCTTAGCAAAATGGATTAACAAAGAGGTTCAACAAATCCTGATAAAAAGGATTAGATAAATATGGCTAAATTATGGTCTGTCAAAGCTATTTTAGACAAAAGCAATTACTATAATAACCTATATATTAAATAGGTATCTTTCTACAACTTTAAAATTTAAAATAACTGAGAAAATTTGGTTTAAAAGTCACCAAGCTTGAGTAATCTCAAGTTATTTGGCTGTATAACATTTGCTCATATAAAGTAAGGTAAATTGAATCATAGAGTTATATAATGGATCTTTATTAGATACCTTTAATGAGTAAAAGGTTATAGTCTTTAGTGTCATAATGAGAGGTCAAGTAAATATGTTATTAACAGAGATGTAAACTTCCATGAAGATAAAATGTTGAATGGAAAAACCAAGGAAAATACTTACTCAAATTCTGAAATGGCAGGTTTAAAGCAAAGAAGGTTTGAGTTGGACATTAAAGATACTAAACGACCTCAAACTAAACCTGAACTAATAGCTGTTCCAATATATCAAGAGCTCTATAAACCTCAAGACTATAATTCGGTGAGGGATAGAACCAAGAGGCAGATAAAACCACCAAAGAGGTATGGTTATGAGAACTTGATAGCCTATGTATTACTTATAGGTAATAAAATAAACAATTGAAAATAAATATTGTGATAGAAGCCTTAAGTAGTCCAGATTCTCAAAAGTGGCATCAAACCGTGATTAAAGAAATGGACTCATTGACGAAGAATAAGACCTAAAAGTTGGTTTCCAAACCAAAAAACAGAAGAATTGTAAGGTGTAAGTGAATTTTTAAAAGGAAGAAAGATGTGACAAGTTCAAGTTCACTAAAGTATAAGACTAGATTGGTGGCAAATGAATTCACTAAAAAGGAAAGAGTTAATTTTAGTGAAGTTTTTCCTCTGGTTGTTAGGCACTTATCCATAAGGATTCTACTTGCTCTAGTTTTTGTTTTTGATTTAGAACTAAAATAAATAGATGTAAGGACTGCATTCTTCCATGGCAACCTTTATGAGAAAATATATATGGCTCAGCTAGAAGGTTTTTATGAGAATGGAAAAGATGATATATGTGTTTACTGAAAAAGTTCTTATATAGGCTTAAACAATCACCAAGACAATAAAATATCAAGTTTGATGATTTTATATTGAGTAGGTTATATAATAAGTTCTTGTGACGATTATGTGTACTTTAAAGGTAAAAGATAAAAAAAAAAATGACTTATTTGTTAATCTATATGGTTGATATGTTGATTACAATTAGAGATAGGGAGAAACTTTCATATTAAAAAAGCAGTTGAGTTCATTTTTTGAGATGAAAAATTTAGGTTCAATCAAATGAATTCTAGGAATTGAAATTTCAAGCAACAAAAGTGAAAATGTTTTCAGACTGTCTTAAAAACATTATTTGAGAAAAGTTCTTATAAGGCTTAATATACTAGATGTCAAAGCTATTTTTGTACTATTTGTAACTCACTTGAAGCTGTCAAATAGCCAGTCTTCTAAAATTAAAGCTGAAATGGAGAGAATGTTTCCAAAACCATATGTAAGCCTAGTTGGAAGGCTCACTCATGTAATGGTATGTACAAGATCTAGCTTGACACATTCAATTAGTGTGGTCTATAAATTCATGAGAAAACTATGCAAAGTTCATTAGGAAGCATTAAAGTGGATTCTTATGTATATTAAAAGGAGTTTTAGTAGTTGCCTTGTGCTTTAAAGAAGAGATTCCAGTAAGAGTTGCATTGCTAGTTATCTATATTTTGATTTTGTAGTAAATGTTTGTTAGTGTTGTATGTCCTAAAACCATTCGTGTTGTCAGTTTTGGGTATATTGTATTGAATTACTGGTGTAATATGTATTGTACATATTTATTAATAAAAAAAAAAATTGATTCAATTCATATGTGCATGCTGCTTCTTCTATCTATACATACAAAGGATAGAATATGCATATGAATTGTCCAAGATAATTAGATTATCTAAATAGTTCCCTACATATGCAATATCGAATGAACATCAATATCGCACAGTAGGTACACTGAATGTCTCCGGTGAATATCATGAGATGATATTAGTGCAAGTGATATGATAGTCATATCATTAAAACATTAGTATGAAATGACAGTTAGAGAACTGTTTTTCGAATGTTGACCAAAACTTTGATGAATTACACGAAAGTATATTGTCAATAATTCATCATATGATTATACTATTGTGTTAACTACTCTTTAGACATGAGACATCATAGTTGTTGATCGGTATATATGCATATGGTTCATATGATGCATAAACACGAGACTAACCATATCTTGTACACATAAGCTGGTTTGATTATATGTTGTTTATATCGAGATGCAAATGATTGTCAGATGAAATTTGTTGACTCGATACAGTGAAATTCGAGGTTCCGTTGACTCGATCCAAATTCGAGTTTCCAGTTGGATATTAGTAAACAGCTAAAAACAAATTTTTTGGTCAAAGCATTAATGTTACATAAAGAATTCGTAATGACAAGTTCAATATATATTGACAGGATATGTGCATATGACTAAATTAAGGGTTTTGATATCCATGAGCTTTAATTTAATTAGAATTAGACAAACGAAAGGAGATTATTCACACGGAACTTATAATTAGACATAATAGGTTCAATGAAGAGTTTCTTCATTGTGATTTAAGGACTACGACATGTTACTAGATATTAATCATATTCGTTGAGCATCCGAATTATTTGGAATGAACAAGATAAGATCGATTTCGACTCACTTCTAACTCCACAGTGAACTCAAGATGTTATAACCAATAACTTATGTTCTTCTTTAATATGAGAGAGATTAAATATTATCCGCAAGAGAATTAACACTCTTAAAAATGATATTAGGCCGAAAATTGTACACAGTTTACGCATTAAATAGTTTAACAATTTGAGAGTTATGTTTACTGACTCGAATGTGATTTAAAGTAAATTACAATATTCCATCACTATTTAGAATTATAAATTGAATTAAAATAAATTTGATCAAAACAAGTTTGACTAAATTTAGGGTCAATTTATAATTTTTTAAAATATAAAACCTCAAATGATATTTTATATTTACTATTGAGAAGTTTATTGGACAAGCTTTAAGACTCATTTGTCTTTAACTAAAAAAACGAGGAGTATTTTAGTAAATGAGAAAAAATAAATATATATGGCTATTTTCAATTTTTGGTATGATTTTTTATAATTATCAAAAATATCAAAAAGTTCTCATCTCTTTCTCACTCTAGAAATTAGGCCAAGGCAAGGATGCAATATTTTGGTTTGATTTCTTAGAGACTTCGTGTTTTTAAGGTTAATCTCTTTATTTCTAAGCTAATTGTTAGGTTAATACCATGTATTTTAAGTTAATTTTGAGAAAATTGATGAAAATTACATGTTTAAATGATATAAACCCTAATTGCCATCCTTTCACCTAATTAACATTACAATATTGACATGAAAAGATCTTTATCTAGGCTTGTTTTCACTTTATTTGGTTGTGTTGTTAGCTAGAAAGTTTCACTTCAGTTTGTTGTTGCCTTATCAATAATTAAATCTAAATATATGATTGCAAGTGAATCAATTAAAGAAGCAATATAGCTAAAAGGAATTGTGGTAGAGCTTGGCATAAAACAATAGAATGTGACATTTTTTTACAATAGCCAGAGTGTAAGTCAGCCGGCCAAACACCAAGTGTTTCATGAAAGAACGAAACACATTAATGTTAGGCTTTACTTCATTGGAGTTGTGAAGAAGCAAAAAGTTCATAAAGCTGATAACCCAGTAGAAATGTTTACAAAAGTAGAGCAAAATTCAAACATTTCTTGAGTTTATTGAATATAAAAGTGAATAAACTGGTATAGAATGAAGTTGAAGATGAGTTAAAAGTTCGGTAGATAAACACAAGGGTTGAGAACATGTGTAAGGGCTAAATGAAGAAGGATAAGAGATAAAATACAAATTTAAAATAGGTAGAGATTGTTGAAGTCCGATTCAAAATTCTTCCTTAAAAATTGTCTATTTTAAGTGACATGACATTTATTAATTGAACAATGAATTGGATTAATAAATTACTTTAAGAATTGGAAAAATTTACCATCGAATTGATAAATGACAAATTATTTAAAATGATAAGATAAAATTTAAAATTTTACTTAAAAAAGTGTAAATTATTATTTTAAAATATAATGACATGAAATATAAATAATTAAATAAAAATTATTCTACATTAAAAAGTGTATTTGAGGTTAACTTACTTTATTTAATGTTTTAAAAAATATTACAATTAAAATATTCAATAATTGCTTTTTTTTTTTTTTTTTTTTTTTACAACTAATGCATACTTGCACTTTTCTAAGTTTTGGGGTTGTAATCTCTAACTCATCCTTTGTAATTTCCAATTTTCTTGTTCCAATTCTCAACTTATAAAAATATAATGAAAAGTTAGAAATTGTAACGAAAGAGTTAGGTATTATAACGTAGAAGTTGAAGATTATACCGGAAGAATGAAATAAAATTAAAAAAAAAACGTAGGAGGCAATTGTATGCACCATAGCCTTTGCTTGTAGATTATTATCTTTTTTTTTTAAGCAAAGACTCATAAAGAATTATATTACAAATAAAATGAAAAAATTAATACAAAAACAAAACTTTCAGGCAAAAAAAATAGAGAAAATGAAAATTGGAAACACCTCAAAAATTACGAGGGATTTCTATGCAAATGATTCTAGGGAGATCATGCATTTCATATGGTAGATGATTGATTGATTGATAGAAACGGTAACAAGAAATTAAAATTTATAAAAGTAGCTAATAAACTCCAAACTTAAAGATTAGAGAAGAATCAACCAGAGCAGCTTGATGTTTTGCTTAGCCCCAAGATTAATTAAATGATTAAAAAAATGTGGGCTATAAAAAAAAAAAAAATTGGTATACTTGGAAATTCAAATAAATGATATATGTATAATCTCATATATGCCGTTATGTTATGCTATGTACCATCAAGGTAGAAATTAAATAGTGAAGAAAGAAGAAAAAGAACTGAAGAAGAGTTAAAAATTATGAAGTAAACCCTGGTGAAAAAACAAAATGAAGTAAAAAAGGATGACATGACATAACAATTGAAGCAAATTGCTCAGTGCCAGGTGAATTGAAATGAAGCAAGCAGTAGAACGCAGACCCAGATTAATAAAAATCTCATCGAGGCTGTAGTGGCAGTGAAATGCAATTCTAGTTCAAGGGCAGGCAGCTCTAGTCTCTAGATTGTGAATAAGTTCTTTGTCTTTCTAAATTGAATAATAATAACAATAAAATAAATTTTGATAGAATAATACGTTTAAATGGTTCAAGTAATTGAAGATTTGTGAATCTTTAACGAGTGAAGTGGAGGAGAGAACATTTACATTCCCATTAAATAAGAGTAGCAGTGTAAAATATATTAAATAGATAGAGATTCTTTTTATAAAAAAAAAA